>VUQK01027709.1:18905-31688 GCA_015106715.1 Bujurquina vittata | reverse complement strand
GCTGGGGAGAAACTATTCTTCATCAGTACTGGAATTTGATCCCAGCAAACCTGTAAAGTTCTGCCAGCACTCTTTTTTTGGCCCAGCCATGTGGTTAACTACCTTTGCTGTAGCTTAACATGCACACTTCATAAAGACTGATGGCAGAAAACTGACCTGAAACTATGTGATTTGGATAAAAGCTGGTACATTCTTGTTATCACTATGGGGCAATGTATGGATAAGCGGACCCCACTATGTTTGTGTAGTACATGGGCACAGCGAGTAAAGCACCCCGAACCAGGCAGTCAGCTGTATTCTAGTCCAGAGAGCTCATGGTGGTAGTGTAAAAAAGAGCAAAGTAAGCAGGTAACCATAAATTAGGGGCAAAGACCCTGTGGCACAACAGGTAGTGCAACTGACTCCAGATCAGAAGGTTGCGTGGGAAAGGACATGTGTCATGTTCTGAGTCAGTTAGCTGTCTGGGATCAGCTCTAACAAACAACTTGCGAGAAGCTGAATGTAACAACGACATTATATTTCACAAATTATTGCTTGTAAAAATGACAAATGTGACCTTGAGCAATATTTGGGTGAAGAGCCATTAGGTGATTGTTGCGTGCCAGTTTCACTAAAATCGTACCAATACTATAGAGAAGTATTGATTCCCGTGGCTAGTCCACACACTTCAGAGCAAGCAGTGTGCACACACACACACGCACGCACGCACGCACACACACACACACACACACACACACACACACACGGGGCAAAAACAAAATGCTGCCTTGGGACCACAACAGGTAGTGTGTCTGGGTCCAAGGTCAGAAGGTTGTGTGTTCAAAACACACCAGGTTCAGTGTCTCTTCTGGTGCTTATCATTATGTGACAGATGAATTATAGGATACAAAAAAATAAACTTTAATCAAAATGCCGTGTTGGGCCTTTACAGTAAGCTGCTAAAGGACCTGTGCCACCTCTGTTTAAGTCATTTAATTTAATAAGGGCTACAAAAGTCAAAAACAAGAGTATTATGATAAAGTCAATTTGTTGTTTAATTTAGCTTCACTTCAAGGATGCATGCAATCGGAATAGGAAAGGAAGGAGGACACTCATGGGTGTAGGCCTTGCAGTGCAACAGTGTGTCTGGCTTCAGATTAGAAACTTGTGTATCCAAATTGCATCAGGGTCAATCTGAGGGTCTTTAGATGTATCACCCGAATAAAGGCAAAAAATAATTGAAAAAAAATCATCTGGTTGCAAGGAAGGAATGTTTAAAAGTACACATATCAGTATGGATCCATGCATATGTGATTGGGACTCATTTTGTTTGTGTAGCACATAAACACAAAGGGTGAAAGTGCCTCACATTATGCAGTCAGTTCTACATTATTCCACCCCATTGAGACCTAGTTACAGTACTGAACAGTAAAGCTAAGGTAGGAGGTTTCTTCATCACACTGGATCGTGTGGCACAACCATGTTTGCATCCCGCCAGGATCTGCTATCATCGTTAGGAGACTGGTACTCTGTATGAGGAATTGAAGATACCATCAAAGCCTGGAACTAAAGGTGACACATTTGTATTATTTATTTTTCACGTTGTAGCTTTGAAATGCTCTGAAATGAAAGGCTAAAAAGACCAAAGATATACTTCCTGTGTGGAAGATAATTCTCTATGTATAATTTTTTTTTTACTTGAAGGATACACAGTCCATGTTTTCCTCAGTGCTGGTTCCATAAGCTGTTGGGAGGCCTGCAGTATCTTTGGCTGAAACGTGTCAGTGTTTACTTTTCCCATGTGATAGACTCCTACACTCACAATACAGAATCAGCTATTAATGAATGTGCTGGTTGCTGGTGTGGGAGGATGCCGCTCTAAAACAAGGAGCTCAAAAGCCTTCCTGTAATGTGACTTAACGCTTTCACGTAGCTGTCTTTCGGTCATATGCTTCCACAACTTGTGACTGAAAACCTTATCGGTCGTGTTTCGTAAAACAGTGCTTCTCTGTTATACTCTATTATGCAAGGAAAGTTTTAAAAGAGGAAGTTGCAAGTTCCAGTGAATTCTGTTTGGGTTATTTTGACAAACATGTCTCTCTGTAGACATCATCTTTTAGACAAAGGACAAATTCTGCAAGTAAAGCATAAAATTCTGTGCAAAATTCAAGGGATTCACTTCACTATAATCTCTTGCTGAGGAGAGGCAGCTTTAGAGATTCAGACACAGTTTTGTGGTTCAGTCAGAGGGAGATCAGTGGTGCATATAATCTAGTGAATGGAAACACTTCTGAAACAATCTTTTGATCCTTTAAAAGGATGTTTGCATGTTTCCCGGCCGTTCAAGATTCTTTTTGCATAGCTGGTGCCAATTCAGCTTCAAGTAAAACGGGAAACCGTCCGTCCCTGTTTAAACACTCCAGCCTGCTTTGGGCGTGTATCCAGTCTCTGCGCTTGTGACACAGGCACGTTTCAGAGTACAGCTGTGGGGTTGCCCGACAGGATTTTTACAAATGAAATGTGAAAAAGATAAATTCCTGCTTGCGACAGGACGAAGCTACCTCAAGTGGAAGCTGGCAGATTGACAAACACTGCAGGCCCGGTTACATAAACTCTTCCGCAGCATCACAGTAAAGTCTTCATGAGAAACTTAAATAAAACAAGAAAAATTTGACTAGTCATATTCTGATTTCCTTTTCAGCGAGGGGAAGCTGCCCATCACGTTTGTAAAGGCGCACGGTGCTATGAAGAAATGAAAGCTGACAGGCAAGACTTGACAAACACAATTCCCCTGTAGAAAAAAAAAAAACTTTTACGTGAGCTGTTGAGCAAGCTAGAGCATGATGCAGATATTATAATTCAAACATGTTACAACTGTTTTTTTTTGTTTTGTTTTCTTACACTATTGTTTGACACAACAGTGTGGGTGCATCTGAAGGTTAATAACTCCATTAAATTATTCTTTTAGTCTATAAAAGATCTGACAAAATGAAATGGGGGAGGGGAAGAAAATTAAAGTTATAATCACCACATTTAAGAAGCTAGAAAAGACATTTTTTTGCTTGTACCTAATTGCATGTACTATACTCAGCATAGTTACCAATACTTAAGTATACACACGGACACCAAATTGAATTTAAAGCATGACAAAATATGTTTCAGTGTTTGCTTCTCTACATAATCTAAACAATAGGATCATTTGTTGATTTTTTTGCGGAAAATTATTCAGTTAAAACATCATCCATATATTCTCATTGCCTGAACGGCCTTTCATCTTTCTTCGTTGTTGTGCTCTTCTACCATCTGCTTTTCATGAATTATTAATCATATCACCTGGAATTAATACATCCTATACAAACATTAAATATATATGAGGTTTTAAATATACAGTATGAGTTAGTTAAACTTGTTTTCAATCATTATCTAGAGTACCTGAAATTCTGTTTTCACTCATGAGTCCTCCTTCCTCAAACTGTCTTACATGATCCCATGGCAGGGCCTGGAAGAGTGCCTCCATATTAAATTAAATAGTATTAAATAGCCAAAGCACTTTGAGTGGCTTCCTGTAAGTGCACTCACTTATTTATGCTGACACAATGTTGTACACCAACATTAAAGCACCAATTAAACTCATAATCTCAATCACACAGATTTGAAGTTCAGAATGTCTAATTATACCACATGACTCTGTGCAATTTGTGAGAAAGTACTCTTCTGCCTGCAACCAGGAGCAAACCACATGAAAACATGAATCCTTGTTACCACCAGAAAGCCCAACACACACTAATTAGGTATTAGCAAAGTGGAGAAGATGCACCATCTGTACTGTCTGGGCCACCACTGTCCGTACTCTGTACAGGACAAGGGGAGTAAACATCACTGGACAAAATGGACTGAGCTGATAGATGCTCTGTACAAATGATAATTTGTGCTCTGGCATGATAATAATTTCAGCCACATTGATCCACCCACATCACACTTACCAGAGCCCTTTGATGAGCTCTTATACAAGCTATATTACAGTGTGACTAAATAAATAACTGCTTAATCAATAAAAGTGATCCCAAATGAAAAATAGCCATGCAGTCATATACATTTAAAAGCTGAAAACCGTTATAATTTGGCATCAGTGAATCATGGCTGACAGCATACAAAGATTGTAGCTCTGGTATTAATGGCGAACATTTTAGAGTTCTTTGTTTCAGTCTGAGTCTTGCCTGCTCTTAGTGTTCTGATGTAGCGCAGATGGGTTCAGATTGTTTGGGGTTTTAATCTCTGTACAAAATGAGCACTGACAGCTGATGTGTGATCAGATCAGCCGATTATGCCGTGTCGTAAACAGCACCGCTAATGCTGTGATTGCAATATTAGTGACTCACATTAAAGAAGAATTCTGATGTATATCACAGATGATGCAACTTTCCACAGAACATACTCAATATCTGCAGTACACCATCCTCCTACCTAACTTATTCAGTCTTCTGAGACATTTGTGGTCAGGAATTTTATGCCTGTCCCCAGTCCAGAGACTTTCTGCATGAGTCACTCACTTCTTTGTGCCTGTTTTCACACTGGTCAAGGATAGCAGGCGGGGATGATAAAGCCCACATACTGTTAGAGTGCATTTATTCACTCCTTTATAAACACCCACTTCCGGAAGAGTGGAACATCTAAAAGTGTTTTTCCTCAGCAACAATCACTCAAAGAGCCCATTTTGCCACACAGTAGGAATGAAATGATGTCTTATTGTTTCTACCTGTGAGAGGACTGAAGGTGTATTAGGGTATGAAAGCACCAAAGTAAAAGCAAGGACAGGAGTTCTGCAGCAGGACTGACGAATGTGATGAGCCAGTGCTTTATTCAGCCACAAAGATACATAAACCCACATGACATGTTGCTGCCTAGTTATCTCTTAATCAGTATCATCATAAATGCAAAAACACCCAGCCCGGTTTTGCTCCTATAACATGAGTAAGTCCACATTTCCTGCTTTCACTTCTGCATGGCCTCAGTAAGTCAAGATTTAACTGAGGTGGAGCCTCTATTCAAACATTAAATGTCACTCTTTTATGACAGAATATGTCTAATTACAGCACTGACATGCTGCTCCACATTTGCATCATTTATCAGCAGCTCAGGGGAGGAACACTGAGTGGAAACAGTTCAATAGCAAAAGGCCATATTGGCCATCATTTGGCTGCTGCAGTGTACTCGAAACTGCTGCAGCAATAAAAAAAAAACACACACACTTATCAGGCCTGACACTCATCGGGCTCCTTCGAAAATTCTTATTGAAGCCGTTTAATGATTTTCAAATCAAGTAACATGGCAGTGAAATCCTTGATCCACTCACTCTGCGTATCCCGTCTGCCAGGGAAGCCTGCTGCCTCTCTTCAACGTGAGCACGGGCCGCGATGCGTGCTCGGTGGAGTACTGCAGGAGCTCCGGGGTGAGGTCCAAGAAATCCGGCCGGCCGTAGGGGAAGCGGTGCGGCAGGCTGTCCTGTCCGCAGGTCTGGCCACCACCTGAGTGATGGTTATGGTGGTGGTGTCCATGCGGCATCATCCCTCCGACCAGACTGGACATCGCGTTTTTAACTTTGCTCATCATCATCGGCACCGATGCTCGGGTGAAAGATCCGGACGGAAAATGAAACGCGATGCGCTATTATGTTGTTAGAGAGGGGAGACAACGGCAATACATAGCGAGGGGCGAGAATCGTTTCAGGAAGCGATTTTTTTTCCTCCTTGGCCCCATGTGACAGTTTTCAGAAAGGTAGACGCGATGTTTTCCTCATTCGCACAATATAAAGCCTTTGCTAGCTGCGCACAGGCTGCAATCCGCCAGGAGGCTATCTCGTCTCAGAAGGCAGGGCTTCGCAGGGATGTGGAGGCAGCCAGCCGTGAAAATGTCTTACACGTCCAAAAAAAACCCCACAATAGATAGAAATCACAAGGTCGACGCAACGTAACATGAAACTCAGCCAGTAACAAATGTAATCAGTACACCCACAAGCCTTTACAGATTAAAAAAAAATCGTATAAAAAACGAGTATCAGTAAAGTTTGATGTAAAGCACTTTGAAGTGCCTTGTTGCTGAAATGTGCTATACAAATACATTTTTACTTACTTTCTTACTAAGGTTCATACAGTAATTAGAAAAATCCCAACAATCAAAACAACACCCTATACGCAAGCGCTTGGCGAGAGCGGGAAGGAAAAACTCCCTTTTAACAAGAAGAAACCGGAAGAACCACAACTGGTTGCTGAGGGGAGGGAGACAGGACAAAAGACATGCCCTGTAAGGGAGATAGAGATTAATTATAACTAATGATTAAAGGTAGTCGGTGTACTCCTAGTGCTGGTGCTGGCACCCACCTGGGAGAAATGGGCAGGGTTGCATCGGAAAACCAAATCAACATGTGGATCATTAAGAATGCGATTCTTAATGTGAAAAGGAAAAGCAGGAATGAGAAGGTGAGAGTAGGGACTTTAAAGGTAGGGACCATGGCTGCCATGGATGGAGAGAAGGAAGGTTGTGGCAGAAGGTGGTATCATATCACATCCTGTTCCAGAGAAGAGTGCTGTTTTGCTGCATCTGTTTAACCTGTGTAGCTCGATTAATCTAGCTTAGCTCTTAGCTGACTCACTAACAGCATGGCTTCTTCTCCTGTCTCTCCTGCACTTTCCTGCTCTGTGTCAGATGTTTACCTAATCCTCAGCCTCCTTTAGCAATAACGGTACTTATAATAAGTAGTTTTTTTGCTTTGGAGGCCAAGCTGAATGAATTGGAGAACTGGCTCTGCACCCTGGACAATCCTGTAGCTAGCCAGGCCCCTGAAGTTGGTGCAGTCCAAGGTAGCTTAGCTGCCGTTAGCTCTCCCCCAGCAAATCTAGAGCAGCAGATGGGAAAGCAGGACAGCTGGTGACTGTGAGGAGGAAGTATAGTCCTAACCTAAACAGAAGCCCCCGGTACACCACCATCCCATCCATATATCTAACGTTTTCCCCCCTCTGCAACACACCGCCCGAGTAGTGCTGCGGGTTGATCCAAATATCAACAATATCGATACCAATGTTGGCATTGATATTGATCAATACCAGTGTAATGAGATCGATACTTTAGCTTCAGTTTCCCCTCCTGACTGTTTAATTGCCCCTCCTGTCACAGCACACAGCTGGTACACTTTGTTCCTCCCCACAGTGTTTTCACATTATACTGTGACGTGACACGTAACATATTTTACTTGGTAAAAAAAGGAATTTGCATTAAATGTTTTGATAAAGTATTTTCTATTTATCTATAAACTGCCCAATTCTGTCCTGGTTTTAAACTAATTAATCATCAAAGGAAAAAAATTCACAGAACACTTAAACTTCATAAAAATTATTTATAATTATTTTAAAAAGTATCGGTATTGGTATTAGTATCACTATCAGTATCGTTATACTGGCCCTGTTTTTACTTGGTATCAGATCGATACTAAATCTTGCAGTGTCACACACCACTACCACCGAGGAACAAACTCTGGTTATTGGTGACTCTCTTTTGATAAATGCGAAGCTAGTGACACCAGCAACCATAGCTGAATGTCTTCCCAGAGGCAGAGCCGGTGAAATTCAAGCAAATTTGAACCTGCTGACTAAGGCTAAATGTAAAATTGGTAAGATTATAATTCATGTCGGCAGTAATGACACCTGGTTACACCAATCAGAGGCCACTAAAATTAATATTCAATTGGTTTTTAACTTTGCGAAAACATTGTTGGACTCTATAATTTTCTCTTGGCCCCTCCCCAATTGGACCAGGAGTGACATGTTCTCCTTGAATTGCTGTCTGTCTGAGTGGTGTCCAAAAAAATGACCTGGGCTTTATAGATAATCAGGAAACTTTCTGGGGAAATCCTGGTCTTGTTGGGAGAGATGACGTCCGTCCCACTTTGGATGGAGCAGCTCTCATTTCTAGAAATCTGGCCAAATTTATTAAACCCCCCAAAACGTGACTATCCAGGGTTAATCCAGGAAGCAGAGTTGCAGTCTTACATACCTGTCTGCAGCTTCTCTCCTCCTGATTTCCCCCCCCAAAATCCCATCCCCATAAAGATGGTGCCTGCTCCCAGACCACTGGGGGTTTTGGGAACATCAGACAGCATCATGAGTTTGAAGCAGGAAATAAAAGGGGTGATGTTGAATGCTGTCAGTGCGTATGTACCACAGGTTGCATGTCAATAAGAAGAGAAAAAAGAATTCTGGAGTAAGTTGCATGAAGTCATAGAGAACATCCCCAGGTGGAAGACAGTGGTGACTGCATTTCAATGAGTATGCAGATGAAGGGAAGAGAGGTGATGAGGAGGTATCGGGTGGGTATGGTGTTAAGGAAAGAAATGTAGAAGGACAGATTGTTTTGGATTTTGTAAAAGGATGGAAATAGCTATGATGAACATATACTTTAAGAAGAAGAAGGAACCCATAAGAGAGCAGGAAGGTGCACACAGGTGGGCTATATCTTATGCAGAACGTACAATCTAAAAGCGACTGCAGAGTGATGTAGGAAGGCAGCACTGGGGGATAGTCTGTAGGATGACTTTGGAAATCAAAAATAGAAAGTGAGTGAAGGCAGGAGTAAGGATTAAATGTGGAAGTTGATGAAAGAATGTTACACAGTGTTCAGAAAGGATTTGAGACAGGCACCAGGTGGTAGGGAAGAGTTACCAAATGACTGGGGAAGTGAAGCTGTAGTGGTGACGTAAACTGCCAAGAAGGCGTTTGTTGTATCCTCTGGACAGAAGAAAGATGGAGACTTGGTGGTGGAATGAAGAAGTACAGGAAAGTATTCAAAGGACGAAGTAAAGAAAAAGCGGGAGAGTTGGGGAGGAAAAGGAAGTAGACAAGAGAACTTGGAGGCTAGGCATACAGCACAGAGAAAGGTGGCAAAGGAAAAGGTTGTTTAACACAATCCTGGAGAGTGAGAGGATACCTGAGAAATGAAGATGTGTACTGGTACCAGAATAAAGGTGTTGTGTAGAGCTGTAGTACTGTAACTACAAAGGGATGCAGTTGATGAGCCATACCATGAAACTATGAGAAGCTATGAGTTATTGAAGAGAGGTGACAATCAGTGAGCAGGAGTATGGCTTCATGCTCAGAAAGGAGTTTCACTGTGTCTTTGTGGACCTAGAGAAAGCATATGATAGGGTGCCAAGAGAGGAACTGTGGTCTTCTATTAGGACCGGCAGAGAAGTATGGAAGGATGGTGCAGGACATGTATAAGGACAGCAAGAAAGTGATGAAGTGTGCAGTAGGAGTGACAGATGGATTCAAGGTGGGAGTGGGATTACATCAGGGATTGGCTCTCAACCCCTTTTTGTTTGCAGCAGTGATGAAGAGGTTGGCAAATGAAGTCAGGAAGGAGAGTGGACCATAATGTTTGCAGATGACATTGTGATTTGTAGGGAGAGAAGAGGTGAGGTAAGGTGGAAAAGAGCCTGGAGAGGTGGAGGTATGCTCTGGAGAGAAGAGGAATGAAAGTCAGTAGAAGCAAGACAGAATACAAGTGTGTGAATGAGATGGAGACAGGTATGACAGTGAAGATACAAGCAGAAGAGGTAGTGAAAGTGGATGATTTTAAATACCTGGGCCAACCATCCAGAGCAAAGGACAAGTGCACAATAGAGAAAGGATAGAATGCTGGCAGGGTGGAGTTGCTGGAGGCGAGTGTGAGGGGTAATTTGTGACAGTAGGCCGTGCTGGAAAGTTTAAGACTTTGATTGGGAATGACCAGAATATACAGGGTTAGAAAAGAGTATATCAGAAGGACAGCTCAGGTTGAGTGGTTCAGAGACAAAAGAGGCCAGGTTGAGATGGTTTGGACATGTGTAGAGGAGAGATAGTTGTTATATTGGACAAAGGATGTTGAATATGTAACTGCCAGACATGACTTTGCTGGAAAAGATCTAAAAGAGCCTGCACAATTCTTAAAAAAAAATAAAAAATGGAATAATGAAATCAAGATCAAGAACTTGTGCCAGAATGATGGAAAGAGAAAAGTATAGAGAAGGAAAGGAACTGGTCATGATCAGAAGCATACCACATCATCTGTCAGACATGGTGAATGCAATCTTATGCAATTTATGGCTCACAGTATAACTGTTTATTAATCATTTAACTGCTGGTAGAAGTAGCAGGACGAAACTTGCAATGTACAAGCCTATATTCTCTTTTCAGATTCATCCAAATACAACTAAACTGATCAGACGGCACTTCACAGTGCAACTGGACAAGGATGCTGCTGCAGTTCAACAAGCTTTGAATAATGAAAATATGGTTACTTACAAAGGACAAATGGAAATAAGGGAGATGGGAGCCCCAGCTAAAACAAATGAGAGGAATAAAACCGTGAACCGACCTCACAATGGGGTGCTGATTCTGGCTTCTAGTGAGCTAAACTAATAGAGCCAAAACTAAAAACAGGACTGCAGGAAACATCCAACTGAACTCATAATTAATAAACAGAACTGCAAAAGCAACAGAAAGATAACGCTGCTGCTGATGGAGATGAGGGAGAAAGAGAGAGGGACCAAGACGCCAACTTCCACCTTCTCTGCCTTTATATGTTTGTAATGAGCCTTCTGCAACCAATCAGCACTGAGAATAAATCAGAAAGGAGAGCAGGTTA
The DNA here is from genome assembly GCA_015106715.1 of Bujurquina vittata. Classification (NCBI taxonomy): domain Eukaryota; kingdom Metazoa; phylum Chordata; class Actinopteri; order Cichliformes; family Cichlidae; genus Bujurquina; species Bujurquina vittata. The sequence goes on along the minus strand of VUQK01027709.1, from coordinate 21,035 downwards.
ATGAGAATGACAAGAAGACAATGACGAGATGATGGATATGCCGGCACACTGAGGGTATGCGTAACACAACCCAAGCGATGTGAGGGCAAAAGAAATGGGATATTCAAGTCATGAGCAGGAACTGAAGGCAGCTGCAGTACAGACTTGTCAGAGGATCTCAAGAGAGGAAATGCAGCACTTGGTGACGTCATTGACTACAAAAGAATTTCATCTAAATATTGAAAATAATTCTTTTATTAGAAGAATATAAAAAAGGTTGTAATTCCTAAACAGCAATATTTTTGACAAACCACTTGAATTAAAAGACTTGAATCACACTTGATTGTTTGATTTAAAATCCACTGTGGTGGTATACAGTGGCAAAATTGCTAAAAAAAAAAAAAAATGTCTAAAAACATATGGACCTAATTGCAAGTATGATGAAAACTAATGTTATGATTTAAAATGTAGGTGCAATGCTTTTGTATAACTATAAAAAAGACAAGAAAGGTAATCATTCATTTTACATTATTTTCATTCATTTATGCTTGATGGTAGTGAAATTTGGGGTCCACTCAGTCACCACAGCTATAATGTTTGAACAAACACCAAATTTCTACAGATACATTTTACACACGCACAGAAAAAACACCAGTAAATGCAGGTCAAGTTGAATTAGGCAGATACCCACTGATAATTGACATTCAAAAGCAAGCACTCAAATTTGTATAATCACCTTAAATTCACCCCACCTGAGAAACTCTCCATTAAAAGCCCTCCAATCCTAAGAGTAGAGCCCACAAGAGAGACCTTTATGTGAGCAGGCGCTGAGCCTAACTGCCCCTTCTTAGGTGCACTCTGGCCTGTCTCATTACCCTGCTTTCCAAATCAATGTAAACTAAATTATAATGCAATGCAGTGCAAGCTAAGTGGATGTTTAGTGGCTCTGAAAGGTTGTATTGGCATAATAGCTCTACTGTCAGAGATTAAAAGCAGGGATGCATATTGACTATGTAAAGGAACAGTAACCTCAAATTAGTAAAAATTAAATGAATGAATGAATTTTAAAAAAGATAAAAAATTAATGGCATCCAAAAAGAAAATGACAAAGGGTTGAGATAACAATATAATTAAACAAGGAACTGTTACTTTAAACAAATTCAACTATGCAAATCCAGGTAAGAGTTAAGGGACCTCTCAATATTAAAAACAATCTGAGGAAAGGTGATATGGATATAGGGGAGACATGCAACATTAGTTGAACTGAAAAAGACAAACAGAACTATTTATTTTGTATTTTTCAGGTTCTCTGTGTCCTCTGCTTAGCTTTAACTATTAAGCCTATTTAGAAAATTTTAGGGAGTCTTTAGAATAGAATAGAATAGAATAGCTTTATTGTCATTATACGTCACATAATGAAATTCCATGTGCTTCTCCCATTGTGCAGCAATATACGTATAAAAGTACAGAAAAAAATAAATAAAACATAAAACCGTGTACACATCTGTTTAAGTTATATTTACACAGCTAAGGATAGATATCACAACAAATAATTAATTACAAATAATAAGACTGATGCTCTGTTTTTTTACAGGTTTAAAATTCCTCACAAAGGGCTGAATTCTGCTGATTAGAGGAGAGTGATTATTTTAAAAAGTTTTTAAAAAGATGTGCCAGAGAGGATAACAAACCAGATTTTCCTCAGTTTGACAATCCAAATGTTGTCCTAAATAAAGGCTTAAAATAGATCAAGAAGGCACTAGTAAGTAATTTATTACCAATAAATTTGTAATGGTTCCTGTATTATAAAGCGCAGTTTGTTAAGAAAAGCCCAGTGACCATGTTTTATCATCATACTGCCACTAAAACTGTAACTCTTAATGGTAAATCAGAACACAAAGGAGCTGGATTTTAGCATTAGAGTCCTTATTCTGGCCCAGTTTTCAAAGAACTGCAGCACTAATTGTAGAGCAGCTTATAATTGAGTTACACAGTCGTTGAGGCCATGGTCCATCTTTCAGTTGATAGTGCTTTAGAACAGAGGCTACTTTAAATGCTGCATTACTGATTGTTTTCACTCGCTCCAGGTAAGCAAAACATGCATTGAGCATTTTCTTTCTTTCTTTCTTTCTTTCTTTCTTTCTTTCTTTC
>VUQK01027709.1:0-10098 GCA_015106715.1 Bujurquina vittata | reverse complement strand
TTCCTGCTCCTTCCTCTTTCCCCCCTCCCTCTCCTAATTTTTCCCCCCCTTTCTTTTTTTTTTTTTTTTTTAAAAATCCACCTCAGTCTATCTTCTTGTTGGCCTTGTTCTTTCATTTGCCCTTCATCCTCTTGACAAGAGTTGTCTGGTCAGCTGTTTTTTCTTCTTCTTCCCCTCAATTAGTGCTATCATCACATTTCATCCTGCAGAATATGGGGATGGTAATAACCTTACACTCCTACTGCCGGGTGATACAATTCTGCTGTGATTAATTGAAGTCCCCTCAGAGAGTCAGAGGAGGTGTAGATCTTCCCTTTCACACTTGCTGACAGGCAACCCATTATATTGTTTTATAGATCGCCGTCAGTAGCCCTTGAAGCTGCCTGCGGCCCACTGTTGTTCTGGAGGGTTTTATTGTGCAGCGTTATTGGCTGGTAATGCTGACAGGCAGAGCAAAGGCCACTGTGGGATTACTGGAGATGGGATCCCTGTGACAGTTCCACTGTATTTGACAGTAAACTGGAAACTTAAAAAAAAAATTTTTTGCTCGCTCTGCAGTGGTGGCTGTAAAAAAGACAAAAAGAAAAAAAAAGAAAAGAAGAAAAAAAGTGAGGATTTGTTATGGAGTTATGCTCAGCATAGCATTGCCTTACTGCACCTTGGCACAGGGTACTCTAACAAGTGATGAAACAAAACTGATTACTGTTGATGTTTGGATGCAACAAAACACAATTTAGTAGTGCCAAATAACCAGCATATGCAGGTAAAACAGATTAGCCTCCAATTTTTGTAAAGCTACAATTACACAGATGTTGCAACAAACAGCAGTGCCTGAAAAAAAAAAGGCAGAGTTGTAGACTGAGGCTTTGGAGAGAGTACTTGATATGCATGAGCCACCAGGTGATTTCCAGAGGAAGAGAACACCATGGATAAGAGGCTTGTGTCTAGTTTTAAGGAGCCACCCCAGGCAGTATTTGTGTTCTCTGCCAGCTTCCTGCTCACTCTGTCAGATCAATAGGGCATAATAGAAGAGTGTGGATTGTGTTTGCAGGCATGAGGCAAAATGATACAGGCGCTGTATTGTTTTTTTTTCCCCACCTCGTACATATGTTGTGCAGTTGTACAATTAAGATTGCCTGTTTGTATTCCAGATCCAGTTTTTGCATTTCCTATCAACAGGCATGTCTGCATGTGCAAGATACATATACATTTGACAGCTCAGTGCTTTGACACGGAGAACATTGCAGAACAGCACCACGAGTTAGCCATAAAATCCAGGTTATTGCATCATTTCAGCTATTCTGTATTCACCACCAGCCCTGCAGATTTGGTTTAGCGGAACAATAAAAAGTCAGCCATCTATCTACATGATTACACCCGATTTCAGCACCTCAAGATTCGCTGCTCAGCGGTGTTCATAGGCTAATGTGTTTAGAAAGCACAGTTTGTTCCACCTCTCAAAGCACCATCTCGAGCTGCTTGGGTGAATCCATCGGGTGCTTAAAGGGAAATTCAAAGCCCCACCATAGCGAGCGAAATGCAGCATTGTGACGCTTGCATGCAGCTCTGACATGTACAGCGGAGGAGGAGGAGGACATGAGGACAGCACATCCCATGTTTTATAGATGCCATTTAAAGGATCATGCCCGGGATGGGCTGGCTGAAATCAACTGTAACCATAGACTAAACACCAAGACAATAAACTAACAAATTGGTTTTCTGGAAGCCAGCAGTGTCCCACTCACTCGCCTGGGCTGATGTGTGGCGCGTTGTTTCCCCCCCCGAAGAGATTAGGCTGTGAAGCACAACTCCATCTCTTATTTATTCATGCTGATTTGCTGTGTGCATGTTTGGCTGTGGGTGTGTGTGAGAAAGAGAGACGCGGCGGAAGATAGTGCGTGTGTGCGTGTGTGTGTGTGTGCGCAGCTGAAGTGTAGCAGTGTTTGTAAAAAAAAGTGGGTGTTTTCCGGAGCATTTATGTGAATGGTACGTGGGGGCACAGGCTTCAGTATCGCCTACTGCTTGATTAAAATTGTCTATGTGTGCTCTGTGAGGTCATTGTATTGTATCGGCTCCCTCTGTTGTCTGTTCAGTGTACATGACTGGAGTGGAGACACTCATACAAAGTTCATCTGATAGTCTTGGAAAAGATAAATCAGCTCATCGTATGTTTAAATGAATTTTTGATGCTTGGATACTGAGCTGTTTATCATCACTGCTTTCTGTCTGGATACTAGTTTGTCATGTAGGATTTCAATTGGTTAAATGTGGTGACCCCCCCTCCCCTCCCCCAAGATCTAGAAAAGCCATGCAGAGCCCTGAGAAAGCTTTTCCTCAAAATAAAATGGGAAATAATCCATCAGGCTCCGGCCGTTCATGAAGCTTGTAACACCAACTCATTATTATTATTGAGCTTATTGGGACCATATAAAGTTACAGAGCAGGTTTGCTGAGTGCTGAGGTGTGTAAAAGTTGCCATCACTCTGCTGAGCTCCACTGGCATTAACATCAGCACAAAACTGTGTGCCAGGAGCTTCATGGCATGGGTTTCCATAGCTGAGCAACTCCTGTAGGTGTCAAATTGGTCCAGAACTTTTGTCCATATAGTGAATACTAAATACTTTTTGTAGGTTAAACCATTCACTTCTTAAGTAGCTCCTGTAGCTATTTCACATAAGGATTACTCATAAAACTGAAATCCCAGCACGGCCATAATCTTTAGCTTGCAGGCATGCGATTCTGTCAGACGATACCACAGTTATAAAGTTTGCTCATGCTGGTCAGCGGTTCATAAACAGTATATGCTGATGACTACAACTGAAGCTTCAGAGCAGAAGAGTCAGGATGGCGTAGTAGTAGGACAGTCTTACACTGTTAGGAGAGTTTTGTTGCACCTTTAACTACATCCAGCAGTGATGTCTCAACTATACATGGTAATTAGAAAATGGACTGGTTCTAATATAGCGCTTTTGTGCTTAACATGAGCACTCAAACAACATGTCTTCATTCACCCATACGTACAAGCACTTTTTTCTAGATCTAAGCCCTTTCTAGCTACCATTCACACACATTCACACCCCAGTGAATAGATCAGAGAGCAACTTGGGGTTCAGTATCTTGCCCAAGGACACTTTAGCACACAGACTAGAGCAGCCAGGGATTGAACCACAAACCTTTTGATTGGCAGATGTGCTCTAGCTGCTCTGCTTCCTGAGGTACATCATTGTGGCAAGGTGAAACATTAAGCTACCGGAAGCCAGTGGAGCTATAGATTTAGGACAATTTAATTACAACTGCACTGCTTGTTTTGTTGAAGCTCAAGATGATGATTTTGAGAAAACTAATAATGCAAATTAGTTTAGATTTATAAGCATTAAAGATTTTGGGAAACAATGTCGATCATCTTTTAACCCCCCAGCCTGTTGTACAGGGATTTTCTATGACCTAATGTCCCTGTGCATCCTGAAGACACTTGGTATAGTGTCTCTGCCTGGGTAATTCTCCAGCTGACTCTCAAAATCTTGAGGACACTGAGGACAATTAGGTTTGAGTGGAGCAGAGCCTCAGAAGAGAAATTCACTCTTCCATGGAGGTGTTTTCAGCTTTGCCAGACATCAGACTTTTCTACCAACATTCCGTTCTTTTGCTCTCGTCCTTCAGTCCCACCTCTCTATGGCTCTTCTGTTGGAAGTCCGTATTTGGCAGCTTTGACTTAAAGTATTCTGCTGTTGTGCCAGTATCTCATCAACTTCATCTCAAGTACAGCAGCAAAAAAAAGAAAAAGAAAAAAAAGAATTTAGCCACCTAGTGAAAAGGTTGGGGGAATTTAAAATCTGAGAACCCCAATTCCCAAACTGTGATTCCCAGGAGAGAAATGGTGCTCCCATTTTTTTGTTGGCAGATAATTTTCTCTACAACTCTTGCAGTGCCTGAGGGTCCATAGAAGTATGTTTTTTCCTCCCATACTTTTTATGGTGTTGCTGTCGAGCTCCAGCCTCGTGCCTGCAATCATTAGACTGCAATCTGGGTGAAAAAAATGTGCAATTACAGGGTGTAAAAATGGCACTGTTATTTCTAGGCTTGTTATTTCTTTGGTGAAAAAGCAGGAACATGGCAACCCTGTTGTTAGTAAGATTAAAGAAATCAGACTCAATAAAAGTGACAATTAATGGCAAAGGTCTCTGTATGTGCATCATGTAGGAGGGCCGGTTTAGGTTTTCTATCCTCCTGACCCTCATATGAAAAATTGGACCCAGTTGGGATTTTGTGACCTGACATGAAGTCCGCTCAGGTTTCTCCATCATGAGAGCCCAACAATGGAAGATCTGAGGACTTCTTCAAAGCAGGCTTCTATTTTCAGAATGCTCTTAAATGCATTGTGTGCAGAAGCCAGCAACCGAACCTTGATCTAATGAACAAAATGAAATCTGGGTACTTGTGTTTTCTTTCCACTATGACAGAATTAGCTCAGAGGTAACTCCAGTTCATGCTTCCCTTTCATCCATTCAAGCACGCCTCCTCTTTCAGGCGGTTATGTACACGCACAATAAATACTTATATCTCATTTCATTTTTAATTATTCTTTTGCCGTTTGATTTTTCCGTTGCGTTTGGGTAACTGATGACTAATAAATGAAGCAGACGTGTGTGTGAAAGGAAGTGGGGAATGTTTTGAAGTATGAGCCAGGATTGCCAGGCAGGGGGTCAGATGGGCTTATTAGTGCTTCTCCAGGTGGTGGTGGGAGAATAAGCAATTACCTGTGAAAACTGTTTTGTAAAACCCAGAGTTTCAAAATGTATTTAAATGACACAACAATGAATTTTATGTTGGATTAAATAAAGAAATTAGAATTGAAAATGTGAGTATGGATAACACAGTTGGGAGAAAGTTCACCCACCTGCTATGTGAGACAACTTAGTTCATTGAATACGTCACAAGCCGGCTCTTGAGTCAAACTGGGAATCTGCAACTGATGCTTTGAAGCTTTGAATCTTTAGATGGCAGCCATATTAATACTAGGGATATAATATGTGTCCTCTATGAAGCAGTGACACATTTAGCAAAGCTCTTTGTAAAAAAGAAATCAAACTTACCCCAATGACAGTGTAAACAAACCACTATGTGCATTTAAAAATGAAGGAAATTTATGAGCATCCATAAACAATATTATGCTCATTGTTCTGCTAGAAAATCTCTTGTGGCAGCACTGTTCTGAAGTGTACACCCACATTCTGCCACAAAAGCGTAGACTAAACTTTCAGAAACGCTGTTTAATCAATGAGTCCACACTACATTTGGGATTCCAGAAGTAAGCATGCTTGAATATAGATTCCATTTGCAGTCAAAAATTACATTAAATGCTGAGATGACTCACACAATCAAAAAAAGAAAAGAAAAGAAAAAAAAAAGTAAAAAATACTACTGATCTTATTCCTATTTCTAATGCAGTATTACTGGATCCAGGAAATTATAATTATTGGCTGTGCAACATTTTAAATGAGTCATTTTTAGAGTGGCACGATGTTGCCCAAACCCTTTGTGTCTGTGTGAACATTGAAGCTTAGGGGCTCTTGTCGATCGATCCATTTCATCCCCCCATTTTCTTAAGTGCTTATCCCGTTCTGTGTCACAGGAGGGCTGGAGCCTATCCCGGCTGACTTTGGATGAGGGGCGGGGTACACCAGTCTATCACAGGGCTCGCTCTATCTCTTGTAGGTTCTCTTATCATTTTCCTTTTGTGGCTGTTCTTGTATCTGTACTGCATGTCTAGGCTTTCCTGGTACTGCAATACAGTTCTCATGCTTAGATGGATGTTCCTTTTCCATACCTGCATCAATTTTCAAATACAAGACAGAATTGTAAGGGTTGGATTGAAAAACTATTTTATTTTCTGTCCCTTCATGCTCTCTTTAGTCTTCCTTGCACTCTGTCTTTCCTTCAAATACACACTGTCATATTCACATGCACACTCAATAACTCCTTCACCGCAATGTGTGGGGTGACTAATCTCTCTTGGGCTTTGGACTTAGGCGTCAGAGAGGGTGAGAAGGAGAAAATGAAAGAGAGGAGAAGCAGTGGTCCACTGGCAGCTCAGAACAAGCCGCCCACACCCAAGAAGCCTGATACCGCCTCTTGTGTCATCCCTTTGCCTGTCTGTCTGTTCTGCATCATAAACCAGTACGAGCCCAGAGCACCCTAAATGTGTACGGCCTCTATGGGACCATACCAATTTGATCACTGTTTACTCCCAGGCTTCACATACTGGAGACAAATCACAATCAATGCACAAGACAAATTGAAATCTACGTGTGCAGCTTTTGCATCCAATTTGAGCTATCTTTGCTGGATTCTGCAGAGTGGAACGGCTGCCAATCACTGGGGCTTTGTTTACTCTCTGTGTCCTGCTGACAACTGGCTGGTCCAAAATATCAGCTGCTGTAATGTCGCACACTGTGACTTTGTACAGTTTGATAAACACCGAACTGAAACAGGCCATATGGCACTAAAAATACACCATGGATGTTGCGTACATACGTCAGATATTTGAGGAAACAGCAGTGTTACAGATCTAACTGATTTTTGATGTATCATCGCTGAAAGTTTTTGTTCAAATAAACTAAAGTAGTTCAAAGAAAATGAAGTGGTTAAAGGGGTTGCAGCTACTAGTTCAAAAGTCAGAGTGATTTTCCAGATCTGCATTGAGTGACTGAGATCGTAGAAAATTTGGGCAGCAGTTCAATGGGAACATTAACAGAAAGTTTTTCCTCAGATATGGAAATATCACTGAGGTTCAGTGCCCCTCACTAACCCTGAATATTTTTTTTTATTAACTTTGTTTTTGCATGCAGATTGAATACATATTCAGTGATGATTAATATGGTACATACCTACTCATTTTAAATGGCATGTATGTGGCATGTATGGGACAATAAAATAAAATAAAACCTTATTATATGGATAAGCTGCATGTTCCCTTTGTAACTCATATCATCTATAATACAGATTAAATAAACACAACAACATAAACTTTAGTTGCTTTTTTAGTTTATTTGGAAATTCCGACCCCTTGCCTAAACGGGCCCATCTCAACCAATATCATTTCATATTGACTTTCATGCAGCTCGGTTTTTATCTTAATCATCATACCAGTATTAGTCCAGCATTCCACAACTGGTGTGTCCCTATATCAGTTAGCTGATGGATCTGGAAATGCGATGATGCGCAGCAGAAAGCTCATCTTATTTTTCAGGACTTTATCTACCAGGCTGTTCAGGCACAGAGCTTCTTGGATGCTATTATTTAGTCCTGTGTGGTTTCCCTCTAGGTCTTCAAAGAGCTCTCCACAGAGTTAGGTTAACTTTTGATCTAACCAGCACCCACCCCAAGACATGCACACGTTTGAATTGGGCAAAACAAGACTCGGAAGATCTTTTTCACCACGGCAAAGCACTGAACTCAATCCATCACATTTGCAAAGTCAGGGAGTGTGTCATATGTAGCATGCACTTTTTTTCCCCCCACTGGTGACACGAATGGGAAGCTTTACTTCTGACAAAGAACACATTCCTGCTTCACGATTAGAGACATAATGGAGACATTTTTGCCGCAATTCCCATTCTCCCGCTTGTACATCTCTTAACACCTCTTCCTCCGGTCTTAATTTATTTAAACATTTAAAACAGGGACCTCAATTATTCGTGTCCCCCAGCCGTCTGTGGCTCTGGCATGGCCTCCTGTGGCACCTTGGTGAAAAGTGTGTCTGGATGGACACATTCCCAGGCTGCTCATTAATTGATGCCTCAGCTGAGACCACAGGGCTAATGCTCTCTTGCTCCTGCTCTCTTGCTGTCTCTGCCGATCCAGCGTGTCGTCTCTTACCTCTCTGACATGGAGTGTGGGAGAGGTTTTCTCAGACAGTGTGATGTCATGAAGTCATTGTAAAAAGGTTCAAAGGGTGCTTTCACCCTACTGGACCGTTAAGAGGAAAGATTGTTAGACAAGGCTTTAGATCTGAAAGAAAATTCAGTTTGCACTGCAGGAATCAAGACCGGCGTAAGTGGACAATGTACTTTTTATCCCCCTCTTTTTTTTTCCTGTCCTTCCCACATCCTTCCATCTTCTAACTGTTGCCCTTGTTTTGTGTCTCTGAAGCTGTGCCCTGTATTCTCATTCAGCTGAGTGCGTGGGTGACGGTTACCGCCTTTGCCTAATTTAAAGAGCAGTCTGCAGCAGAAGGGAAGGTTCAAGGGGTCATTATACTAAACATTTGCCCCAGGGAACACAAAAAAGTGTAAGCTAAAACAAGAGGAAAAGTTGGGTAATTAAGAACTGCAAAAATCATAGGAGATTTTATGTTTTTCCTACTCATTAAATAGAAAGACGATGGAATTGGCTTTGGGCAAAGAAAGAGTTTGTTATCTTTTATATTATTAAATGTGTAACAATCCATATTTGTCCTGGACCAAGAAATTTGTGCCCTGCCAGATATTTCTGTTATCTACATACTGCAGTGTCAGGCACAACAATTCTCAAGCTCGAGCGCTACCCGAAGCATTGTCCAGACTTGAAAGTGGAGCAAACACAATTTTATTAACCAGGCACCATGTTTTAACTCGCACTTCATGTTCATTTTGGCTTTTAATCAACTTTCCCACACCCGTTCTGCTCACAATGCACAAAAGACTTTGTTTAAACGAGATTGCTGTGCTGAAGTTTTAATCCTTTAAAACTGAAAATGTATGGCTGGCATTAACAGTAAGTTAAAGTCAGTTAAATTTCTTTGTTTCCTTGAGAGTCCGAATCAGGTGTTAAAACAGTATAGCAAACCTCACCCTGCGGGCGGTTTTGCCTGCGGCACCTTTTCAATTCTTTTTTCCATATTTAGTAACTTTTCTTGTAAGCTGAAGGTGACGTGAAAAACACATTTGCAGAATTAACCAAAGTAGCTCATATTCATACTGTAGTTCATAATGTTGAAGTTTGAAGATCAGAGTAGTTTATGTTCAGTTCTCACACATTTTCAAAGTAGGTGGACAGCCTCCTGCCAGCCACGCAGCCCCCATTCATTGCAACTTCTGGCTCCAAAAACACATTAACCTCCAAATTTGTCAGGAAAGTTGAAAAGAGCTCGAGTTATAAATGTAAGACAACTCTGTGGAACCTTTGTGGATGTTTGCTCTTTAATCACTCAGATTTTTCCCACGACTGGCTGCACGCTTCAACTCAGTGTTTCAGATTTATTGCCAGTGTGTCTAATATTCTGACAAAACCTGAGAATAAGTTCTGATTTGATTCACAAAACTCCTTCAAATGCTCATATCGATTGTCTTTAGCAGTACTGCTAGTACCTGCTGCCCAAGCTTTCATTAAGTAACAGCCATGCCAACAACCTGCATTATTACTGCGGTCTGTCATGTACAACGCACACTCTTCAAGCCACACATGCATGATGCTCACATCATGTATTTTAGCCATTCACTCAATACACGATTCACTGAAAACAGGAGCATCTTCAATAAAGGAGCTTTTTTTTAGTGCACTGATGCTAAACATTGCCAGTGTTAGCGTCTCTAATTCTAATTGTTTTGTGTATTGATAAAGACTTGTTAAATGTGCTACTCAAATGGCATACTGCAAATTTCAATATATGGGGATATTGGTTTCTACTTCTAAAAGGAAAATGTAGTGGCTCTTTGTTGTACATAAAAGCCTTTGAATGGCACCTAGTAAAATTTGCAGGTATTACTTTTAATGAAAAAGGGCTCTGTTATAAAGTAAAAGACAAGTTTCGACTTGGATATAGTCGGCATACCAATATTTCAAAGGACAATGGAGCATAATAGCTTTATTCCACTCAGTACCTGTAACAGTAACTAAAGAAGAGGATCCAAAGGCAGCACACAGAGAGGCAAAGTAAAATCCAAAATACAGCCTTTAATCCAGGCAGAGGTCATACACACAGAGGTGGTCAGAGAAAGCAGACAAAAAGGCAAGGTCCAAAGCCAGGCAAAGTATGATATGAAGCAAAAACACACACAAGGGAGAATTAATGAACAGGGAAAACTAGAACTAGGAGAAACAGGAAAACACACACACACA
>VUQK01027708.1:8767-25172 GCA_015106715.1 Bujurquina vittata | reverse complement strand
ATATATATATATATATATATATATATATATGTCTTGAATGATTTGTGATTCATGCTTCACTGATAAGTTCAAAACAATACTATGACAACAGGGGAAGTGTTAATCTTGAATCTCAGTATTTTAATCAACGTGTGAGGGAACTTTGTTGTATCTGTATAACAACCCAAACCATCAAATCGCTGTGCATTTACACTGCACACACAAAAAAGAAAAAAAACAACACGCTTGCTTGTTGACCTCACATTAGATAAGACCAGTGTCATCAGTCCCACTCTGCAGTGTTTGTATTTGTGCCTGAGTTTAGCCTTGAGGCAGTCTATGCTTGCATGTACATTATAATATAATCTAAGTGTATAAACATATTAATGTGTCCGCAGAATAAGAACATCACCGTGACAGTCACAGTGTGAGATTTTTAAAAAAATATAAAACTTTATTGAGATTTTTTTAAAATCCACAACAGCATTGCTCATGATTGCTTCTTTCTATCAGTTTTGACAATAGAAAATTAAAGTTAAAAGTAAGCTGACTGAAAATAGAACAACTTTGACTCCAGTTTATGACAGTGACTACATTTTAACCCCTCTTTCTGCTCCAGGCCAAGGCCAAAATGGTGCATTTGAAGGACAAGCTTAGTGCCTGCTTTAAGACAAGGGTGGAGGAGAAAGAGGCGAAGATTAAGCAACTAACTGAGGAGCTGAATGGGACGAGACAAAAGGTAAAATGGATGCAAGGGGTGCACAAGCACATGCTTCAAATGCTTCTTTTATGTTTGTATAAAATTTAAGGACATTTTACAGATTCTCCAGTGAATGAGTCCTATTTGTCGTTAATGAATTGCTGCTTCCCAATAACGGGTGTTTGCGACCTAAGGCTGCCAAGAAATGAGAAGGAGTAACGTGAAGAAAGACATGCTTAGTATTTTTAACATGCGGGTCGTAGTCTTTTTGGTCAAACACACAAGTAGACAAATAAACGCATAATACTGAAAAGCTTTTGAGTAAATGAATTATATTGCACTGTGAACCCTTGGCTAACATTATTGGTTGACCCCTGGGATTCTGTTAGCTAATTTAACTACGCCATCCTAGCGCTTCAATCACTTTTCCACCCACTTATTTTATACCCTTTCAATTATACAGATTACCGTTGCTAGTAGAGCTTATTGAGCTGTACTTTTGATTCAAAGGCACACCGGCCCATTGAGGCACAAGCACTGACTGACATACACACACACACACACATTGCACAAGTACACACCACTTGATCTGCATATCATTATGCTTTTGATCGAATGCCAAGGTTTTCGCTGAGAAAGACGTCAGAGTCAAATGAAGCGAGCATGTACACAACACCTGTAGGATTTGTGTGTGTGTGTGTGTGTGTGTGTGTGTGTGTGCGTGCCCATGAGAGAGGCAGCTGTGAAATCTGCACCTGTTTAATTGAATTAGCCTCGTTAATGTATTCACACAGGCTGCCAAAAAAGCGTGGCATTAACAAGCTCATTAGACCAATTAGTTAATTAATTGTCTGTATGGCAGAAGCTTCCCAAAGAGCTGCGTCTTCATTATCTGATAGCTGCTGCCTGCTGGATCATTACATGAGAGCTGATAATGCACTGTGTGTGTGTGTGTGTGTGTGTGTGTGTGCACGCGCTTGTATATCTCATCATATGTTATATATCTTTGCATAGATGTGTGTATAGACTGTATGCTATGCATGTGTGGTTCTTTGGGGGGGCAAATGTGTGTGTGCGTGAATGCTCATGTATTTGTCTGTCTGTGTGTAGTATGCTCATAATATGGTGGCCAATATCAGTGTGCATATTGCAGTGAAAGGTTATGTGGGGGCCGTCACTCCCACAGGTAAAGACAGAGCAGTCCTCCCAGCCACTTTCTAATCTCTCTTTTATTAGAAGTTAATATCTCGCCTGCTCTTTCTCACTCCACACTCCCACCTGCTTAGAAATGGCCCCGCTCCATCTTTTTAATTCAATTATATTAGCCACCCTCTCTCTCTCTCTCTTTGTGCCCATAACTCTGCAACTCACATCTCTCCCTAACACACTATCTATCTCTTTTTTCCTTCTCTGTCTCTTCCCATCTTACCCCTCCTTCCTTTGTCCTCAAATGTTCCATTTCTATTCGCAATCCTAGATGGAGGATAGACTTTGGCCAATCAAGGATTTGTGCAAGCCATTCTCCCTTTCTCCTCTCCTCTGCCTTGGTGGCAAAAACATATGATGACTAGGAGAGGGAGGGAGGAAAAAAAAAGAAAAAGGAGAGACGGAGAGGAGGTGGGAGGCAGGAGTTGAGGGGAGGACCCCGGGGGCGAAACTTTGATTGCTAAAGTAATGAGACTTGATCAGATTGAGGTTTCTCTCTCAATAGGAGCTCTACTAATATGAAAGTCCAAGGCTTAAGCACTCATTTGAAATAAAATCACAAATCTGATATTCTTTCTTCCGGACTCCCAGCCAAGGTCCTATACTCCTCCACTGGAGAATTAAGACTTCACAGAGACCACATGGGAACTTTTAATCATCTTTGATGGTGGCAGATTTGGAGATGGGAAAAAATCACCGTAATGTATTAATTATGTAACAATATTATGGAGAAAGTCAGTGCTGTAAAGACCTTGAGCTATAGGAGGGATTTTTGGCAGGCACTGAGCTCTTTAACTAGCTGGATCAACAGGCCTGACCTGCAGTGAGTGGGAATAAGAAAATGTCAACATAATGTTTTACAGGCTCATAACAAATTAGATGTGACAATATAGGTTTTTTGAAATATCTTTCAAAAAAACTTATATTGTTTGTCTTTCCAAGGTAAATGTGCTCTTAAAATGCTTGATTGCTGGTGCAAAAATAAAACTCAGACTTTACTTGTTCAAAAGAACAGAAAGTACCATGATGTCTGGCACTAGCTAACAGGAATAAAGGCTCTGTGCCATCAGTCACTTTGCATTGCTCTGTCTTTTGGCTCCTGGGCACTTTACCATGAATCCAGGCTGATTTTGTAGTAGCTCTCACTGCTCTGGAAGTCTTTAAATCATTATATTTCTTTAGTTTTAATATTGAATGCTAGCAAAGACTTTCTCTAGTAACTAAGCGGACACAGAGCACTGCCTTTAATTGTGTCTGGCATATGAAATATCGCTATTGTCTAATAGTCTGGATTGTAGTCATAACTAAGTATAGTAAAACATTTACAGAAGCTGACTTTTAATTAGATCTTATTGCTTTTACTTGGTTTAACATTGATGGCAATAATATTTAAAATGTGTAAAAATGTGCTCTTTTGCCAAATGTTCATTTTTCATTTGAAATCCCCGTTGCACCGTAGATGGTTTAACATAAAGAACTTTTGCTCTCTTGTGTAATATGTTGAACTTGGCTGAAGCGTGGAAATTAACACATTATTGTCCTAGTTTTGTAAAACTTATTTCCCAATAGTCACACAAAAAATTGGGGCGAATTATCCAGATAAAAGAGGGATTTTAATTCATTATTGCAATAATACTGGGTGGCCCATAGCTTATAATTGTTACCATCCATTAGCAAAGCTGTAGATAATTTAACTGCACTGATGACCACCTTTAACTCACTGTTACACTATGTTGGGTGGGACATTTTAATACTAGGAAGTGTTTCTGGGTGGCTCACTTAAGGAGGCAGAGGTAGGTTGTGTCGATGCCAAGACACATGCCCCTAACCACAGTCTGCTCTTGGTGGTGGTAGCCACTATGAATGTGTCTTTAACTCCATATTTTCTGTGGTTATATCCGCATGTCGCTCTGCCTGACAAATTTTAAATCATCCACTGCGATAGAAATATAAATATGCAGGGGTTTCTGCTTGTGCATGTGTGTGCATACCGAAGTATGTATATGTGTGTGTATGGTATCTCTAAGTGCATTTATGAGTTAATGCTTGTGTATGCATTGACTCGCTGTGGCGCTTCCTTACTAATCTAACACAGGACTATTTAACACGGTGCCGATGAATAGGGGCTTTGATTTGGTAAAGGGCTCTGAACCACAGGCCCACACACACTCATATTCATGTTTGGGGTGAGGAGTTCAACCACTGTCTGCTTCCTCTGAAATTATTGGTCTTTTTATATCAGTAATTACTCAAGCGCAAACTCATGTACAGTAACGCACACCACACACACCAACAGTTACTTAGAGCGGCACTGTGGTGCACTAATTAGCAGTTTTGCCTCCCCTGATCACGAGGCCTTTCATTGTAGAGTTTGAATGCTCTCCCAGTGCCTGCCATGGTGCTCAGACTTCTTTCCACAGTCTAAAGACGTGCATGTTAGGTGAGTTAGTAATTCTAAGTTGGCCGAAGGAATGAATGCAAGATGCATAAAGTGCTTTATTCTTTATTTTATTTAAATATGTGTAAAGGAAAAATGGGGCTTTGACTGGTCAGTAATAGTGGAAAAGAGGCTATATAAATGCCATTTATTATTTAGTGGAAATAAATGTACCTTAATTTTACTACTTTTTTTTCATAGATACTAAGACTCAATTATAATTTTAATCACATGGAGGGATTTTTTCTGAATCTGAACCTCTGAACCGATTCAAAAAGTACAGTGAGAGCTCAAGTGGAGTAAATAATCCTAACTAAATAATAAACCAGAATACACAACTCAAAAACCTCTGGCCTGCAGTGCTATTTATACAGTGTAAGTTACCAATCACTGGAAATATTGGCTGTAGAGATGCAGAAATGTGCTCTCTTGAATATAATGAATCTAAACAGCACTTAAAAGTTTTTTGGCTTTAAGTGCCAAAAAATACAACTCAGCAACAATGTCTCTTTCTAGAAATCCTGACCAGGTTGCAAGAAAAAAAACAAAAAAACAAAAAAAAAACAAGCAAGCCAAATAAATAAAAAATAAAAATACACAAACCTTGTGAGCAGTTTTATGTAGGAAGAGGACAAATGTCAGCACAACTTGAAATGAAGACTTTGTTTATCTTGTGTAACAGAGGCATCTAAACGTGGTGGTAGCTTCACAAACACTGACAGGAATTTTAGATTTAGGTGAAAGGGTGCCTGCAAGCACTTTTGTTTGCAGGTAAAAATCAAGCTGAGGACGAGGATCATGCGAAGCACCTCGACGAGGATGCGGTTAGTTTGCGAGTCACAGAGAAGTCTCTGAAGAGCACATTTGTTACAAAGGAGAAACCTCCTCAAAGAAAAGCCTGGCCACACTGCAGAGCCTAGCAGGTAGCATACTCTGTCTTTCACACACTTGCACTCAGAGGAGAGGAGATCTTCTTAAACAAGGAACAGAACTGGGCACTGTTCTCTAAATCAAATCCAGTGAGGTACATCGGGGAATTCTCCTCATTTTTTACTTCCTTCACAGTTAATCATCAGTCCTTCTTCCCCTCCTCCTCCTCTGCCTTTCCTCTCTTGCCCTCTCTCCATATTTAATAACTCATCCCCACCATCTTAGCTCCGCAGAGGGTAGGCCTCGTACATTAAAGAAACATGTTTGTGTGAATATCGCTTAGCCATTAGAAGGAACAAGATGGGGGGGAAGGGTTAAATGTTGGCTTGATTTTTTTTCCTTTTCTATTAATTATTTTTCTTCAGATCGTTCTTCTTTTTTGCATCCTTTGTTGTCTTTTTCCTCTCTCATCTCCCTTGTCCAGCCTCTCTCTTGCCCCAATGAGAATCAGTGGTAATGAATGTGAACATTAAAGAGTCGTACGCATGATGAATGGAATGGCCTTTAGGTTTCTCTCACTGTCCTCTCTCTCTTTATTTTTATTCTCTCCCTCTCTTCCATTCTCTCTTCTTCTTTTTCTCCTCTCACCCCTCTAGGTATATCAGAGTGGCGCGTGGCAGTGATGTGTTTTAGGCTTAAATTAACCTATTTACTGTGTCCTTGGCCAAACCGAGTCATTTGTCTGCTTCTTAGTGTTTTAGCATGGTGGGTGCCTGTCAGCCAGCTAAATGAAATACATTCGACATAAAAGCAACACAGTCTTAGATGCCGACTTTATGCCCTTACTTTTCTAACACTAACTTAATTTCCTTATTACCTTTTTGACATCACTGGCGTATTCAGGAGGCGCCAGCAGCTTAAATGTGATAAGTGTAACGCTGTATTTTCATTTCATCATGTTACTGATGTTCTCAGGCTGACTTTGAAATTTGCAGTGTCAAAGGTTTAAGTAACCATTTGAAAATAAACAAGTTCCTTTCTGTTGCCTGAATCATTTCGTACATTAGAAAAGAGGACGTGGCCCAGCTAAACATCATGTGATGCTTTTTTTTTTTTTTAATAAAAGCTTTTTGATGCATCTGATGTAGAGGAAATACAAAAGGATCACAACGCAGTGAGAACCTTGCCTCCAGGTTTCAGAAGCACTACTCCAGTTAGTGTCCTACAGCTTTATGACGAGTAGTCAAGCAGTTTTATTGGTCTCGAGTCAAAGCGGTAATTGTAGGGGTCCCTAGCCTGGCACAAAGCCTTTATGATGTTCCCTTTCACTAGTACGGAGACAAAGAGGAGGCAAACATCTCTAAATTTTACTTTCATCTCCCACCTCTCTTATTTGTATTTGATTGTAATGGATCGCCCATTCTTCTCCTTGTGTGTCTGTCCACCACAGCTTTCTTTTCAGCTGTCAGTGCGCTTAAAGGTTCTAACCACAGACATCTAAAACATGCAGTGCTTATTGTTCATCTCTTTGTGTTTTTTTCCCCCTTTCTCTGCTCACTCTTCAGTTGCAAAAAAGTGAGGGTATGTTAAGTGATATCACGGAGACCCTGGATCAGACCACTACCAGCCTGAATGCAGATAGACAGCAGATCTTAGGCCAGCTGCACCATGTAAGCAAAGAGGTAGAAGGTCTACGGCAGGAATTAACGCGCACGCGCTGCACCAGCGAAAAGAAGGTAATCAAGTTTCATCTCCATGGTTTTAATTCAAATAATAAAATAGGAATTCTTGTTAAGTCTATGTCATTTTACTTTGACAATTAAGATGAGACGAGTGCGTTTTCTTTCCTTTAAATTGTTGACAATTGATACATTAAAGGTGAGTTTTCCTCCTCTACATTAAAGGAACAGTTTCTTCACAAAGTGAGCACGTTGGAAGAAATAAATGGTTAATCTAAAGATACGAAGTTTCTACAGAACGGGAGATTAAATATAATATTCACTTTAATGTAATGCATTGTCTTTTCCCACAATGGGACTGATAAGATGGGTCGCACAGGTGAGGGATTCATTTAAATATGAAATTTTCAAATGTAATATTCACTGTGACAGGCATTGTCTATTTCTACAATAGTGCTGATAATAAGGTTTTAGATAATGGGTAATAGGATGTTCTGATATTTAGAGCCTTATTAAAAACACATACTTTTGATGAAGACAGACTTGGCAAAAAATTTGGATTATTCCGCCAAAATGGGATTTTAACTGCTGGGACTACAGTAAAGCCCAGAAATCACATGGTTATGTGCTACATTGCTTCTTAGACCTGTTTTTTCCCTCCCTGCCCTTTATGTGATACACCAAAAGAATATGTTAGTGCTTAGTGGTTTGTATTTAACCTTCAATTAACCAGGTTGCAAAGATGCGTTTCCCAAAGCCATTGCAAAATTTCAAGGGCTCAGAATTGTGAAAAAGGAACGCCACACATAAGGTTCGGTCCTTGTCACAGGCGTTCCGCTTCACTGACAATACCCTTTTTCAACATATTTTTTTTAGGGTGAAGGTTAAGGTCAGGATTTTGCTGGCTATCCACGAGGCTATTGTTACAGTAGTCACCCATTTATTAGAGTTCCCATTTAAAAATAGTCCTCGGTAGCTCATGTTATATGGGGTTCAGGTAGATTTAAAATATTTTAATTAAGGAGTGTTCATAAATTCATTTACAGGATGAAAGCAGCCGTACCAAAAATTCACTTCTTTAAATACAAGTCATCAAAGCTAAGTCATCATATGCAGGAGAGCTGTAAATTATGTTTGTACTGCTTGGTTTTGTAGCATGCATTCATTTCATGCAGTTAGGTTTGCTGTACATGTGTGCACGTGTGGGTGTGTGTGCACATGCATATATGTGTGTGTGTGTTTAAGGTTATGTCTTTTATGTTTGGACTGGTTAAGTCAAAGGATGGACCATTACGCTCTGTCCGGGGATCTGGTTTCTGCTTCACATCTGGCCTTGCTTTATGCACCAAACCTGGTTGTCTCTGATCTGTTAAAAGCCCTCTCACACACACACCCACACAAAGAAACACACATTTTGGACCTTTGCATTCCCTCATGCACGCTTCATTCCGTCATTGTGTGGACAGCGGTAGCAGTAGGTGTATGGGAGCGAGAGTGAGCATGCCTGTTCCCTCTCAGATATAAATGAAACAGAGAACTTTGCATTAAGTATTTTTCTCCACGGCTCTAAATGTCCAAACATTAGCACAGCTGAACAAATACTGTCAACACTCTCTCTCCTTCATCTTAAATGTACTCTGCTGATTCACTCGTGCTCTCTCTCTCTCCCGCTCACTTACAGTTGCACTTCTGTCCTCAGAATAAAAAGGAAGTAGTTTGCGTTCGCTGCGGGAACAAGCACTCTAGTCACTTTAAAGTCTTAATTAACCAAAATTCCTAGGAAATAGACATGGACATGGCATTTATATTAGAAATCACTGAAACATCTGTTTAACTGTTTAACTCTGTGGTATCATTTGAACTGCGTCCTTGGTTGCAAAGTTGAAACAATGTTTCAAACATCGATACTGATATCTACAGGACAGCTACGATTTGTTGCTCAAAGTTTTTGTGAATAATACGACATACATGGCACAGGAAATTCATCAAATAAAAGCAGATGTTTGCTCTTTTTTATGTAAATGTCCCGTGTTAAATTTAGAGCACACACTTTTGATAAAGACAGGCTTGTCAGAATTTGGACGGGCACAGCTTCCTCCGTAATTCTTTTAATTTCCTTCGTTTTTAATCTTGAAATCCTTTTTTACTTCCCTCCCAATTTCTTTTTGCTGTTCTTGCCATCGAGCTAACTCGCACATCATCATCATCGTCGTCGTCGTCATGTGAACAGCCACATGTTGTATCTGTGACATGAGGCTGTAGTCTTGTAACCCCACCCCACCACCACAACCGCCTTCTGATGGTAATAATAAAATCATTAACATCACAAGAGGCTTTGTTTTAGTGCCGATCTACTTCATCTTCCCAGCACCAAAAGTAACTCTCTCACACACACACACACACACACACACACGCGCGCGCGCGCGCGCACACACACACACACACACACAGAGTTCTCTGGAGACAGTTCTTTAAATGTTCGGGTCATAAATGCACACAGGAAGCAGAACGGGGATTTCTTGAGTCGCGGATTCTGATTTGTGGCAATTTGGCTCGTGGACAGTAAAAGCCACAAAATATTGCTATTGAGCCGTCCTTTCTCACCCCAGAGCTTTATTGCCATGTGAGGTATTGGCTCAGTCTTTCAGGCCCTTTACTGTAAGTCTTAAAATCTTCGACTCTATACGCACTACTGAGACTTGAGTCTCAGTGCCTCAAAACCGCACAGAGACTGTTCAAAATAAATTAAATTGTGTTTTAAGAACACAAATCTGCACACTATCGCGTGTTTGATGTCCACTATCTACTGACACATCTCCAGCCTAGTGTGTCTTCAGCCTTCTCACTTGGGCTTTAGTTTAAAACGCAAGGACACTTATTTTGTGTATGAAGCACTTTAGAAAAATGATTCAAATATCCTACTATTTAAGACACAAAAGGAGGTGAAAGCAATCACAAATGAAAGGAGCAAGAGCAGTACAGCGGAAGGTAAGCAGTGCTGACGAAAGTTGTTCAAGCCTTCAAGGTTGGACGCGGACAGACATCGGTCCTGGCCGCAGCGCTTTACAACTGTCAGAATAGCTTACAGATTTTTTTCTCTCTCCTTGCTTTCTCTCTTGATCTCACTTATTGCTCATTTCTTTTCTTGCCTTGCCACATCTCTGTTTCATCCCCGCCACCCTCTTCACTACCCCCCCCGCCCCCAACTGTTCAAATATTATTTCTCCCCCTCCTGTCGTCCTCTCCCCCCCTTTTTTCTCCCTCTCTTTATCTTGTCATTGCCTGTCAGTAGGGATTCTATCTACGCCGAGTGTTGTGTGCGTGCGTTATGTGTGAACACATTGAGACTGGGATGCACTTAAGAGCTCATTGATTTAAAAATACCTTCGATATTGGAGGTCCCCTCCTGCAGATTCGTTCAGGAGCTTATCACACACACATAGACATCCAGGTAGAGATATGCATAAACCAAAGCTCCACTCCAAAGTTTCTCCTTAAACTTTGTGATTGACCTAGTTAGCGTGTCGTTTTGACAAGTTGTCTGTTTTGACACGACGTCCTCCGGTGTTTATCAACATCCATTCTGCCTATCACACGCTCACATTGGGAATTCATGCACGCGCACACACTCAAAGATGAATCGAGCTAAGATTTAAAAATTGGCAGGAAGAGAGTGCAGTATTTGCTATGGGTAAGTGGAATGACTTGTGTTTGTAAGATGAATAAAAGCTTTGGTCAGTTTTTTTTTTGTGTGTGTGTCTGCATGCACATGTTTGAGCTATTTTATCTGATGTCTGTGGAATGCAAAACACCACTGGTATCATTCTGGTACCAGGGTACTACCTATTTGTATGAGTCAAAGTGTTTACATGAATGCTCTTCTGTGGTTTAACTGATACGTGCAAAGCAGTGTGTTTTTGTGTGTGTGTGTGTTTTTTTTCTTCCTTCCCTTGCCATAGCTCAGGTTTAGTGCGTCTAGTGAGCCTGGCCACCGACAGCCAGAGGTGAGAGGCCAAAGAGCCAAGTTAA
This sequence comes from Bujurquina vittata, assembly GCA_015106715.1. Lineage (NCBI taxonomy): Eukaryota > Metazoa > Chordata > Actinopteri > Cichliformes > Cichlidae > Bujurquina > Bujurquina vittata. Next base: position 14,272 of record VUQK01027708.1, on the reverse strand, counting down.
CTCCATCAATCCCACTGGACAGTTACAAACAAGCCCTCCACTCTGGTCAAAAAAGATCCCTAGATCATGGCTGACAGACAGCAGGTGGGGAGCGATAGAGAAAGGGAGTGTGAGCGAGTGAGCGTTTGACGCACTTCTGAAAGAAAGACTCTTATAAATTGGAAGTGAAAACTTGTCTGCTTCAACTATAACAAATAAGCGGTTAAAATTAGACTGAAACATAGCAGTTCTACTTTATTATTATTGTCATTGTTTTTCTTTTAAGCTGCCAAGGACAGCAGTGATATTGTGGTAAGATCAGCCACCAACATCTACTAACACATATCTTTGCTTCATGCCCATATATATAAATGGTTAAATAATCTACAACAAACTAAATCTCTCAGCCTCCAACTCCCAAATACAGGCCTCTTTTCTGGAGATAATTAGATTCATGTTTCAGCCACTGAAAGGTTAAAAGAAAACCTTAACGTCTTTAAAATGTTAGTCATCCATCTCAGAAATATCCCAAAGTTAATTAGGAATTTTTTGGCTCAATATCCACACCTGGCCATTTTTACTAACCTCAAACAGAAAAAGATCCTGGCATGGTGAGGACTCAGTGAATACATACAGAAGAGACATTTATAAGAGAAAAATAGTGTCCTAAACATTTCCCCATGCAAACTTGGAAGGAATCACACCCACATGAAAGCACACGCAGACACACGTGCACTAGTTTGGCATTGAGCAGAAGTGGGTAATTAGGGAAGGTCACCAAGGAAACAGACAAACACAAGCGATTGTGAGGCATACTGTATACTCAAAAGAAGCATCAACAACCGCTGCTTTGTATGCAGTCATCCACCCACCACCACCATTACCTGAAACACAAATATGAAAACATAATTTTTCATATCTCAAGTTCTGTAAACGGTGACAGTTGCCAATGAATCCAGGCAACATCAGTCTTAACACGTTTCATTGCCAGAATAGTTTTTAACAAACCTGTGTGTGTTTAATGTGTGTATTCAAACAGTGTGAAATGTGTTTTCAACTTACAGATCCAGAAGAGAGAGATTAAAGTGTGCACACTGATGAAGGCACTAACAGAAAGTAAGGAGCGACGCTCAGAGTGTCAAAAAGAGGTAAAAAAAGAAACACACACCAGCTTCATCATTCATCAGAATGACTGTTAGAATATTAATGGTTCATATTATTGTTAACTACAGTGAAATTAAATTAAAATTTTATGAGATAATTGTAATTGCTGTTTTATGCATTTGATAATGGAGTCACCATTTGAATCAGTCTATTATCATTTTTTTTGTGTGTGAATTGCTTGTTAGATAATGTTGAGTGGGTTTTGTAGTCTTGGAATTAATACATTAATACATGGTTACATTTCCTTGTTTGGCTAGTTAAAGCCTTTCCCCCCTATTGTGGATGCTAATGTAAGTGCAAATTTAACAGTTGCTCAGAAAAGAAAAGGCTTTGGAGAAGCTGCATGAGGAGAGAAATGAGCTGAGAGCCGCGATGGAGGACCGAAGCAGAGAGTGTGTCTACCTCAACCAGAGCAAAGCCGAAGTGGAGGCTGAGTTGGCTCTGATCCACGAAAAGCTTCACTCCTCGCACCTGGAGGTCCATCTCTCTCTGTGTCTTTAACCAAAGGAATTGGAGAGGCTAAAATGCCAGCTTATGCAATTTGTTTGAATTTTTTTTTTTTTTTTTTAATCTTTGTTTCTGGATGTTTAGGTTCGAAGCAGAGATCAGTTAATTCTGCAGCTCAGAGCTGAAATGAAGACAGCTGAACATATACATCGAGGAGCACAGACACAGGTGTGGTGTTTTTTTTTTTGTTTTTGAGGTTTCACTGAACAAAGTACAGTTCATAGAAAAGAAAAGATCATACTTTTCCTTTTAAAACGGCATATTTAGTCATTTTTTAAGTTGTGTTCCATTTAAAAAAAAGGCTGTTTATTTTGGATTTGTTTCTTTTTTAGGTTTGAAATCTGTCTTGGGGCTTCAAATCTCTCTTCCGTTTTTTTTTTTTTAAAAACATTTATTCATTTTTTTTTTCACATGCCGAGGCTGGGTTCAGTGATCACCCTTGTTTTTTCAACAGTTCCCTGCTTTACACCCACAGAGTTGCACACATCTACTCAAGGGAAGTGCCCAAACCAGCAGCAGTCTTCTACTGTTGGCTACTGAGCGGCTCCATCAGAGCAATGGGAGGCGTAGCACCTTGCTCAAAGGCTCCTCGAAAGTTGGAGCTAAGGAAAAGGGAATCGTTACTCATTCATGTTTGCCGTGCCTACATTTTCCCAGCTGGTCCTGAGACTAAACTGGAAACTCTCTGACTCAAACCTGACACTCACTTTTTGCTTACTGCCACCCCCTCACTGTCTTTTCTGTCTGTCTGGGTGTGCATGTTATCCCAATGTAAAGTTTTTCCCTCTCCATCCTTTGCGATTTTCATCTTTTTTTTCTCTATCTTTCGGCTCAGGTGACAGCATTGGAGGAGGAGGTAAGACGCTTAAATCGCACCGTCACAGCACAGAAGGAAGAGGCCTGTCAGTTAAACAGAAAGGTCAGAGATATAGAGCACCTTAAAGAGCAGAAGGAGAAAGAACAACAGCAGCTACAAGAGCAGCTCCGTATTAGGGAGCAACAGGTAAAGAGGAACTCTCTCTTCTCCTCTTCCTCTTCACTTTCACTCATTTCTTGTGAAATCTATGGATCAGTTGAACTCTGACCAGGAAGTTGTGAAACAGACTCACAAAATTGAAGCATAACCCTGGAGGGGGACCAGCTCCGTGCTTCACAGCCGATTGAAGCAGAACAACTCTGAGCTCGGCCAAATGCACAGCAGACTGAAAGACTGAGAGTCGGAGGTCACAAAGCTCAAGGACAGTTTAAGTCAGAAGCACATAACGACAGAGAAGCCAGCTCTTTTGTGCGCTCACTTGTCTGTCAGCTGAGACACGATCCTACAGAAAAGCCATCTACTGTGATAATCCAGTGAGGAACATAAAAAGAAAAATCTGATGCACTCATGCTTTTGAGTGCGAGCGCTCTAAATCACGCTAGACAATCGAGTAGTCTGAGTTTTCTGCCAGGAAGAGCAAAACGACTCATTTGCAGCGGACAAGCTTTATTTTGTAGTCAACTTGCATACATTCCCATCTACATCATCTGAATTACTAAACAAGACACGATGACCCTACTGTTTGTCCAACTCTCACATCTAATTGGAACTAAACATGAATACAGATAGGGAAATGTAGACCAAGAATAAAGTTATTATCAACTTAGGGTCAACTTGGGCAGTCATGTGACAGCAGTGAATACTCAAACATCAGGGCAAATGAGGCTTGTCAGGTCATGAGGGTCAAATGTGTTTTCCATCATGTTTAATGAGGGTTGTTTGTTTCCCCAAAGCACACGCTTCTGATTATGGTCACAAGAAAGCCATAGTGTCCCCATTAAGTCTTGTTATGAGGCCTTTCATCCAGTAACAGAGATAAATGCAAAGTCCACCATTAGTGTTTCTCCTGTAGGATTGTGAATTGATTAAAGGGAAGAAATACAGTGACACAAGTAGAGCAACTAATAAATACAGCTTTGATATGTAAAGCTGGCATACAACACCTTACTTTATATTGTGTGCTTCTCAGTGCGATTTTAAAACCGTTACCTCAAACAACCTCGTAAAACACTCACCATTCACCACCATCACGCTCAGATAAAATAGAGGCTGCATGGGCTGAGTCAATGCTTTTAAACAGTCCACACACGCGGTCCTACACCTACACAGGTTGCTCAGTTTTTCACTCTAAAATAGAGAATGAGAGTTGATGACTCCTCTCCTCTGGTTTGTCTCTTTCTTCCTTTTGCATGAGCAAGTTCTCTGCTCCGTCGTGCCACCTTCAATCCCGTGTTAGTCCTGTGGGCCCAGTTAATCCCTGGTTAAACCGAGCTGCGGTGAACCATTGAAATCTAACTAGTTGGCTGTCATTAGTTGTAAACCCTCATGTTCTGATCCAGATTAGAGCGGGATTAATGTGGATGAACTCAAGCTGAGTGTTAGAGCGGGTTTAACTTTCTCAACCTCTCCTCTTGAAAGGTGAGCTACGGTAGGATTCTTAGTGTAACGGCAGGATTAAGCTTGGTTTCACTTCCTGAGTTCCTCTTTCATTATGACAGAGGTTATTGTAGAGCAGTGCAGTATATTACACCGTGTTTAACAAACTAACACCTGTCCGTTTTCAGAGTTTTTTTTAAAGGCATATTTAGTCGTGAAGAATCAAGTAAGGACTTTGGTTTCACTGTTTCACTGTCATTGTGATAATGATGAGGATGGTTGCAGCTGTAATATTTTATGTAATGTAAAAGTTTACATTTTGTGAGATTATTTATGGTTATTTCACACACTCAAACGTGACATTTGTGGATGTTCTCAACCCACAGTGCTACTGTCTTTTAAAATTTAACTGCATTAGTCTTCGTTATCAAAAGCAAATGTCAGCATCAGCATCTGTATTCTTTTCTGTATTTGATTTTGTTGTCAGGTTGATACATTTGAAAAGAATTTGAAGAAGGAGGAGGAGGAGGTGGACCTTCTTAATCAGCAGCTGAAAGAATCGAAGGATGAGCTTAAAGAGGCCAATTTGCAAACCCAGGAGCAGAAAGAAACAGCTGCAGTTTTCAAACAAAAATACACTACAGCAATAGAGACAGTGCGCAGAGTGCAAGAGCATGCGGAACATCTGGAGGAGGAACTACGATATTCACAGGAACAGGTTAATAATGGGTGATATCAATACATGTATTGTGCAGTTTAAAAATACAATAAATGCCATTAGATTCTGGCCTACATAAGTTTTCTTTCATTTTGAGTCCAACTACATTTTCACCGTGTTTAAACGGTAGCTAAGAGAGTCGCAGGTAGCAACGTCTTCAGTGAAGGAAGAGTTAGCAGAGCTGGAACGCCGGTACCAGGAAAAGGTTGGCCAGTGGGAGAGTTCACAGGAGGCTCTTGACCAGCTGACAGATAAACTTCAGGCCAGTCACAACCTGCTAAGAGAGAGTGAGCAAAAGGTGGACCACTTCAAAAGCCTGGTGAGATCCCTCGAGGAGCAGATGGACGCACTCAATCAGCAGGTTAGGGCAAACATTTTCCTAATACATTACAATACGCAGACGCAGCAATAACAAAGGGATAAATCCAGACATGAACACATACAAATACAGTACATAGTTAATCTTTTATATCCATGTGGAAATCCTGATTTGTTTGCATAACAAACAGTATTAGCCTTTCTTGCAGCAGAGTTATTCTCCTTCCATTACATGAATTAAAACATCTGAAAACAGTGTGATTCATTGTATACACTAATTCCATGTAAACACGCCTTGTAATAAATGAGGTTGACTGTGAGATCGGTGGAAAAGTTGCCCATAAACTTGCTCAGTCTTTCATTTCAAACTAGGAAGCAAGTGTTGTTGCATACTTTATTGTCTCAC
>VUQK01027707.1:6616-18493 GCA_015106715.1 Bujurquina vittata | reverse complement strand
TTTAATATGATGTGGGCCCACCCTTTGCAGCTACAACAGTTTCAACTCTTCTGGGAAGGCTTTCCACAAAGTTTAGAAGTGTTTATGGGAATTTTGAGCCCAACTCCTGAAAAACAGCCCCACACAGTATTTCCCCCTCCACCAAACTTTACATTTGCCGCAATGCAGTCAGACAAGTACCATTCTCCTGGTAACCGCCAAACCTAGACTTATCCATCAGATTACCAGACGGAGAAGCGTAGTCACTCCAGAGAACACATTTTCACTGCTCTAGAGTCCAGTGGCAGCATACTTGACACCACTGCATCCAACGCTTTGGATTGTGCTTGGTGATGTAAGGCTTGGATGCAGCTGCTCAGCATGGAAACCCATTCCATGAAGCTCTCTGTGCACTGTTCTTGAGTCAAACTGAAGGACACATGAAGTTTGGAAGTCTGTAGCAACTGACTGCAGGAAGTTGGTGACCTCTGCACACTATGCGCCTCAACATTTACTGACCCCACAATGATTTTAGGTGGCCTACCATTTTGTGGCTGAGTTGTGATTCCAATTCGGTTCCACTTTGTTATAATACCACTAACAGTTGACTGTGGAATATTCAGTAGTGAGGAAATTTCACAACTAGACTTGTTGCACAGGTGGCATTCTATCACAGTACCCAGTACCAGTACCATTCACTGAGCTCCTGAGAGCGACCCATTCTTTTATAAATGTTTATAGAAGCAGTTTGCATGCCTAGGTGCTTGGTTTACACACCTGTAGGCGTGGAAGTGACCGGAATACCTAAATTCAATGAACTGGACAGGTGAATAAATACTTTTGGCAATATACTATATCTGGAGTCTTCTGCTGACGCTGTCCATGGTGCTGAAAAGGGTCACACTTTGCCAAGATTAACGTTGAGGTTTCTTACATGACATCATGCGCACCTTGCTCAAGAGCGGTACGTCGTTTTGGACATGATATAATGCCAACGAGAAATGAAGATTCGCCCTTACAGCTCAGAGAGCAGCTACACAGTGTTTGTCAACAAGTCCGTCACTTCCATTTAAACCAAGACTGCAGGAATGTGCTCGCAACCAAAGCAATCACATGGAGATAAATTAATGGGAACCAGGGATCAGCCAAAGTAGCTCCTCATACTTTATCTCTCAGCATCTGGTTGATCAATCTACCCAGATTAGGAAAACCAACACTTATCTTGATCACTGATGTATTTTGAGGGACAAGAACTGACCATCGCTGTCGGAGCTTTCCTCGTGACGTCGGAGTTTTGCTTTGGACCGGTTGGTTTCAGCCTGAGACCCTTCAGACTCAGACGTCTCACAGTAGTTCACCTGCTTCTTATGGCTCCGCCTCGACCGCCGGCGACTCATATCCAGATCGCTGTCACTGTACTCACTGGAGCCTTCGGTCACTGGACAACAACCAAACAAAAACAACAAAATCAAGGGTTAAATATTAAGAGGATAATCTGTCAACATTAATCAGGAATATTTTAAAAGCATGCTGGAATATTCTTAGACAGAAAAAATAAATTCTCACACTCTACATTTTAAATGTGTCATTTTGACTTAATTTGGGGTAAAGATTAACTGTAATCCTCATCTTTTGATTGTCCAGTGTTGGGTCATGGTGGTCTAATCAGGGTACTCCTGATGTCCATCTTCCTAGCAACATTTATCAGTTCCTCCTGGGAGATCCTAAGCAATTCTCAGGCTTGTCGAGATGGATCCAGGGTCTACCCTGCTGTCCCTGCCCCTAGGTATTATCAACCTCATTCTTTCAGTCAGTACCCAGCTCTCCTGCCCGTAGATGAGGGTTGGAACACAGATTGACTGATAAAGAAGTTATCAAATCCCAAAAAAATCTCGTTTAGGCCACTTTTGCTGGAGTTTGTTGTACTAGCCTGTAAACCCTCCAACCTCTCTCTGTGGTTCATCCATCCTGCTGATTGATTTGACATGCATGTAGGTGATCCTTCTCGGCCAAAGGAATTGGCGCACTTTTGCTGGGTCTCTTTCCAGCATCAGAACTGGGCTTTTCCCGTAGTTGCTCCCTGCAGTTTTGTTTAATAGTTACTAGTTGAGCTGGGAGTTAACAGCAGTCTTGGTTTAGTTTCCTATCATTAGATTGGGGAGGTACTCGAATCCAAGAGCCCGTTGTTTGGATGGTTCAAAGCTGTGTGGAATTTGCATGTTCTCCTGTGTCTGTGTGGGTTTTCTTCGGTTTGCTCCCACAGTCCAAAGCCATGCAGTTAGTGGGGTTAGCTTATTTGGTGATTCTAAATTGCCCATAGGTGTAAATGTGAGTGTGAACGGTTGGCTGCCTGTGCAGGGTTTACCCTGCCTCTCGCCCTATTAGAGCTGGGATAGGCTCCAGCCCCACTGTGACCCTGAAAACAATAAGCAGATGGATGAATGGATGGATGATTCTAAGCAAAGAAGCTCTTAGGGATGGCTGAAGAGAGTGTCGGGCAGACGTCACCCACACTGCCTAGTTAAAGATAACTGCAACCTGCATCTGTTAACCTGCTGCAATCTTTTTGTTTAGCTCCATAAATTCGACAATATAGGAGGGCAAGTAACAAGAGTGTAATCTAAAACATACCTATTTCATCCTCGTCATCCTCCTCATCTGTCTCATCCTCTTCATCATCTGAGTAGCCTCGTGGTCGCCGCCGCTTTCTAGAGCTCCGTCTGCACGCCAGCCGTCTGCTCCGTGAAGCCGTGCGATGCTTACTGCTGCTGTTGCTGCCAAAGTCGCTGTCATTGGACTCGGCCTCTGTCTCAGCTTCCGTGTTTTCCGACACGACAAACTCTTCTTCTGAGCTGCATCCAAACAAGCAAACACAGAGTTTGGCATCCGGCGGCCAAAAACGCTTCTCCACAGATTAGAAACAAAACGTCAAGTTTTACCTTTCACTGAGTCGAAACTCTTCCTCGCTTTCCTCTTCATCCATGGTGCTGTCGCTGTCCAGGTCATTGAGTCGCCGACGTTTTTTCCTGCGCTGACTAGCGTTGGGTCGCGGTGGCCGGCCGTTCTCCTTGCCTTCCTCTCCTTGGAGGATGGTAGAAATATCCTTTCCTCTGTGCCCTGTGATGTTAGCCATATCTTTCCCCCGACCTGCCCCTGCAAAAACACCTCAGTGTTATTTTTATTACTACAGTCTTCTACCATCTACATTTTAAACAAGCTCGATATAACACATAAACAAGCTTTAGAGGGCTGGTTTGCAGTTTTCTGGGTTGATTTTCAGAGACAGTAATAAATAGAAAAAACAGGCAAACATTTTCAGCACAGCACACTTTCTTGCCCTACCTCCACCCTCTGCTTCTTTGATGTCTTCTTCAATGGCCTCCTCGATCGCCTCGTCAAACTCATCAAATCTGCAAAGTTTACATCAAAACAGACAAGAATATTTTTTGCTCCCTGGAGAATTTAAATGCATCTCTGCCAATAGCAAAAGCTAAAAATCACTCCATTGGGCTGCTATGCAAAAAAGAAAAATACAGCACACTTCCTTAGCAGCAGCTACAGGAGGTTGGGACGTGTCAGAAGTGCTGTCACATAATTTAACTGGTTAGAAAGAAAAGCCTACTTCACTTTTCACCAGTCAAGCTACTGACTGACTCGAAAGGGCTTTATTACAGCAGCTGTCACCACAGCAAAATACTGAGATTTGATAACATTTAGGCTATAAATATTGGAATGTAATTTTTCCCCCACTCTATATCACCCACATATTTTATTTTTTTAAATGATTTATTTAGGAAGAAAAAAAAATCTATCAGGCAGATTTAACTCCTCATACTGTTGCAGATCTGATTATCTGACTGGTTACTAGCTACACTGACATTCACATTTATCTATGAATGCTGATTGGTCGCCTGAACATGTAGCTATGTGAATAAAAGTATGTCTCAAACCTGTAGCTGATGTTTTTCTTCGCCCTCGTTGACCTCCGACCCCAGCTCTTACTCTTCTTTACTTCCTTCTTCTCTTTGATAACGATCTCTGGTTTTTCCTCCTCCACCGCCACCTGTATGGAGTTTGGCGTCATTTATGTTCACAAACATCAGCGGGTGAATTTTTCTTATTATACATTTAAGACCATACAACCTCACTAAGTACTCACAGAGGGCGTGATGATGTTCTCGACGCTGATTCCAACATAAATCAGTCGCTCTTTTCTGGAGGAGATAAACACAAGAAGTTAATCTGAGTGTTCTCAGTTGAATAACGTTACTGGCATATTTGCGTCAACTTTAAGCACTGCAGAGTTTTTAACTGTTAAGGAGCTGAAATTTCACACTAAAAGCTGGAATTCAAGTTCATCCATGTCTAAAGAAAATGGACAAAATTTTAAACAACATTATAATAAGAAAATACAAAAAAACAACACTATGAAAACTATAAGACTTGGGAGTCCTGCACCTTCAAGGCACCAGCATGGTTGTGCACTGGTCCAATGTCGAACTTTGCTACATGTTGTAGCTGTGTACTGCCACCAGGGGGCACATGCAACTACCTTTGAGTAGCCTGCATTTGCAAAAATCCTACACTCTGCATAGTCAAAAACACACACGATGGACATAAATGCGGTACCATGAATTCTGCTTTATGCGTGTTCCCATCATGAGAACTTTTCCTCTAGGACTTCTTTCATGGCAATTTAACTTCAGTCATTGGAGGTCCACAACTCCAAACCGAAAACTATAAGCTTACCAATAGCACCCCTGAGCAGGTGCCAAAACTTGGCTGTTTTGGATTCATAACAGGGGGAAAGGGAGTGGGTCAAAGTGCAACTATAGTAAAGTCAGTGAGCAAGTGTGAAGCTTGATGGGTCTAGCTTGAACAGTATGCATCTATGGTGTAAATCTGAGCCTCCTAGGTAAGATTGTCCTAGTTATCAGGTTCACAAGATTTTCAGAAAACCTGACCTCTGACTTTCAGCTTGAGTTCAAGGTTGCCAAGATTCAAACTCCTCCGAGTTTCTTAGTCAATGCATCTGTAGTGTGAATTTGAACATTCTAGGTCACATTGTTCTCGAGTTCTGGCCAACATTAAAGTTTCTGTGGAACAGATGCCGCCAACGCCAAGGCTGTGATTTCTTTCTTCAAAACAGCCGAACTAAAAAATTTAAAGATCTCTGGGATGAAAAACTGAAAAATTTAACAACGGCTGAAACAAAATGTCTCACCTCCTCTCAGCACGCTCTTTCTTCTTCAAAGCAGCATCAAGGTTTTGGAGCTGCTCTTCGAGTTTGTCGCAGAGCTGCTTCTACAGAGGGGGAAGAGTGATATATTTGAACCTCTTGCACATTTTACTCCAGTGGCTCTCAAACTTAATTTTGAGTGGTACGTACATGCTGACAGGGAGGACAGAACCATTCCCCATCAGGGATGATCATGAGGGGAGGCCTTAGACAGGCTGTGTGGTAGCCGCTGTCACATGAATCGCACAGCAGGATCTGGAAGAGAGATGCAGACAGGTGGTAACGCAAAAGATTTTTCTTTTCTTTTTTTTTTAAACCTGCACTTTTTGAAGTATTTTATCTCACAAAAGGCGAGGTCAAGAGTGCAACGTTAGCGCAATTTTTAGGCTTACATTAATGTAAGGACAACATAAACCTGATTTCAACCAAACAGGGCATGCTTTTCAGTCACTGAAGACAAAACTGAAGCCAGAGACCCGCAAACAAGCAGCAACTGAAGGGGAATACAATGAAGTCCTGGCAGACCATCTCAAGTGCGGAGAAACGGCATGTCCATGGCTTCCTGCTCCCCAGTCATTGACTACAAAGAATGTTTATACATAAAAAAATAAATAATAAATAAAAGTACTTAAATTTAAAATAATGTTGTTAGTTGTCCAGTTACTTTTGAGCCTCTGAAAACGGAGGACTGTGTATAAAAATGTGGAAGTTTATGATGAGAGCGGCAAACTGTGGGCACATTTTTCTTCCCAAAGACCCGTAGTAGTCAAAACATGAGTTTGGTCTGAAATACTCTCTGTGTTATGCAAATCCAAGTGTGCATCTTTTTGTAGCCAAGGATAACTGCTGGATGGTGATGACTTGCTGGTGTATTTTAGGGAGAAGGGGAGTTTTGCCGACAAGTACTGATTTCTGTTCCTATAATTTGTTAAAATGAATAAAAATCATAAATCACACACACACACACACACACACAAAAAAAAGCTGAAAGTCTGCACTACAGATGTTTTGGACATTAAGCAAAAATAAAGAAGAACGTAAGAATATTGACATCACAAGATGTATTTTACTGCTCAGTATTTAGAAAACACACTGACAACCGCTTCCAGGAGACTATGCAGTTACTTTTCCTGATTTATCAGGATTTATGCAAATAACTTTTCTAAGTAGTTTTGGTGTAATGAGCATGAACATGAACCATGTTGCTAACAAACTGTTGGTAAAACTCTGATCCCAAGATCATCGGGACAACCCTACCCTAACTGCCCCTTGCTCATCTCTCTCTCAGCTTCATTAATTTCTTAATGTAATGATACCCAGTACTTAATACTAAATGTGCCTCATTGTTATAAATAAATCTAAAAATACCTTCCCCATGGTAACCCAAAAGTTGCCAAAAATGTTCTGTTAAACTACTTTCCTGTCCAGTGGAAATTCTCCAGTTCTGAGTCACATAACTACTTGGGGAGAGAATTATTTGGAATTAGTAGCAACCAAAATTCCTTTTTTTCCTGCTTGCCAAAAATTATGTTGATGCTACTGCATGTGAAATCACTGAGACAACTTGTTTGAAGTCTAACCAGCAGTTTCCATATTAGGAATGATTTGAAATGTTGGGCTATATTTACGTCTAAAGGAGGAGGAGTTGTGCCTTCGCCCCACTAGGAGGAGCCACAGGATTTGTTCCTTTTCCAAGCTCAAGGTTGTAAACTGCGCCCTGACTGCAGAACTCCCATTTCTCTTTGTGGTTATAATTTAAGTCTCTTCTCTTTCACTTGTTCTTCCTAAATAAGTATAAATATACGCTGGTGAGATTTTGGGGGTACCCACCAGCTCAGGGTGATTTGAAAGACCACAGTGTTTGCAAGGGTCGTCATTTGGAGGTAGATCTTCGTCGGAGGACGTTGAGGAGTCCGAGCTTCGCCTTACTCGGTTACGATTCCGCCTCTTTCTGGTTTGCTCAACCTTGTAGTCTTCATCGCTGTCGTCTTCCTCCTCGCTCTCCTCTTCTTCGCTGGACTCCTCGTCGCTGTTGTCGTCCTCATCTTCTGAGTCTTTCTTTCTGCGGCGCGTTCGAGTGTTGGACCACCGAAGCTTCCGCCTCTTCCTCCCCTAAACAACGGTAAAATGTTAAAGAAGGAAAAATAGAGCTATCTGCACATAAAGATAGATGCAGCTCCTCCATCTGAAAAGTAAAGCCACTGATGAAGTACCTTAAACCCCTGGGAAACAACTCTGGCTGCAAAAAGGCCATTTCCAAACTTAAGGACTGCAGGACTTCCTCAAACCACTGGGTAGGAATCTCTTATTTAATACAACCTTATGGTCAATTTACAAGTTAAGCTCCCCAATAGTCAAAGGATGATAAAGCAGGGTACACTTTACGGTGGGACTAACTCGTGAGGCACACGAATGTGCTCGGTTTCTAAGCGAGAACCTCCCAAAAAGCACTCAGCTTGAAGCTTCACAACTGTAATGATGTCACGGTGATCTTTTATATGCAGTCCACGGAAATGACTGCCCGGGCTTACCTTGGGTTTGGGTTGGCCTTCCTGATCTGTCTTTTTCTCTCTTGGTTTCCTCTGAACAGTCTTCACCTCCACCTCTTCCTTGTCCTCCTCCTCTTCACCCTTTTCTTTGTCAATCTTCTCCTCCTCCTGCTTCTGAGACACTTGAGCTGCCTGCGACTTCTCCTGCTTCTTGTCCTGGATCTCTACCGCCTTTGGCGTCGGCCTTGAGATCCTTGGCGATCTTCGCAGGGATCTCCCTACATTCGTATCAGACTCTGAGTCCCCTTGTCGTTCCTCCCTCTGGAGTTCAGCTTTCCTTCGGTGGACTGGACGCTTGTTTTTCCGACAAACACGCTCCTCCTGAACATCTGCTGGGGCTTCACTGCCATTCGCCACCTCTTTCATTTGGGAATCCACATCCTCACTTTTTCCCTTGCTCTTCTCCATTACTGAGAGTTTATCTGCTGTGGAATCCTCTTTGCAATTTGAAAGCTTTTCATTATCCGTGTCCTTTTCTCTTTCCTTGTCAGCATCTTTTATATTTTCTGATGACGGATGCTCTGCCTCGATTTCACTGGGCTTTGTCTCGGGATTCTTTTCCTGTTCCATTTCTAGTCTTTCGGGTTTTTCATCATCGACATTCATCTTCTCAACGGGGCTCGATGTTTTATCTCGGCCTTCAGACGCCTGCTCCGACGTCTTTTGTGCAACAGAGTTGGTCTCAGCTTTGTCATCTTTTTGCGGTTTTGTCACATCGAGTTTAACACCCTGTGCTTCAGCAGCCACAGGCCCGGACACAGAGTCGCTTATCTTGGAAACATCACGTACCGTACTGTCTTCACAGTTGACAGTTTTCTTTATGTCTTCTGACTTTTCCGTCTTTGTCTCACCAGGAGTCATCTCTGCATCTTTGACGCCATCGTGCTCCTCTGCAGGTTTACGCGACTCTGATTTGTCGACCATTTCGACAACAGGAGGGTCCACACTCTCCTTAGTGTTTTCCGTTTCTTCTGCTTCCTTACTTGCTTTTTTAGTGACAGCCTCTGATCCGGTGTTTTCAGAGTCAACAGATCTGTCTTGAGTGTCTGCAGACGGCGTCTCTGTTGTCTTAAAGCTTTCCGGCTTCTCTTTCAGAGCAGAGTTATCCGATTTCTCTACATTAGCCTCAGACAATCCCGTCTCTTTGGGGTCACTCATATCTGTTTGCTTGTCTGTTACACTTTCAGGAGTCTTGGTTTCTTTAGTCTGACTCGATTCAGACGAGTCCATGTCTACACACTCTGGGTTTTCCTGGGATTTCTTTGAATCTTTTGATTCAGCTTCTTTGGATTCAACTTCATGATTTAAATTTAGGTTCCCTGACTCATCAGCTGTTAATGTTTTATGACTTTCCTTTAATGTCGTCTTGTTCACCTTACAAGACTCGTCTGTGTCTGCTGGTTTGGATTCTTTCATTTTTTTATGCCCTTCATGATTAGAGGATTTCTCTGCTGCATCATTTATCTCTTTAGATAAAGGTGTCAGTTCTGTCGGCGACAGTGAAGACTCGCACGTTTCCCTTTTTTCCGTTTCCTTTTCATCTTGAGTTTTCTTGTCTAAGTCTGCTCGGTGTGGCGTGATTCCCTCCGTCTCATCCTTTTTGTCTTTTTTAACCTCCTCGTCTGTCGTTGGAGCATCGTTTTCTTTAACGTCGGATTTCCTTGCAGCTTCTGTCAGAGACTCTTGTGACCCTTTCTCCGACGGGGGAACTTCACCATTAATATGATCATTTATACTCTGAGCTTTCTTTGACTGGTCAGTCGAGTCGTCTTTTGGAGCCTCCTTCAGATTAGAGACAGATTGATTTTGCACTATAACGGCACTATTTTTATCGAAGTCTTCACTGAACTTCATTCCCCTTTTTTTCAAAGGGATCTTGGCCTGCTGGTCATTTCTCATGGTCTGCTGCATCTCCTCTGCACTGTTCTTCTTCGCTTCCTCTCCTTTTTCTGCCTTTACTGATATACATGACGTCTCAGAGGCCGGTGTTGGTTCATTTGTGTTTGATTTAGTGTCCAAAACTTCCATCGGCTCTTCTTTGATATTCTGTGCTTTTGTACTGACATTTTCTGAGTCCGTTTTGCCTTCAGTGGAACCATTTAGTGCTGATTTTGCTTCAGAATTTTCTGATTTCAGGCTCTGCGTTACTTTTTCATTGTTTTCTGTCTTCGGGGAGTCTAGGCAGACTGGCTTGTCTTTGTCGTCTTCGTCTGATGTATCATCAGTCTTTTTGGTGTCACCTGTAAAAAATAAACAGAAAAAAAAATAGCTCAAATGACCATTCAAGAGTTTTGATACTGATCAAGCTGGAATAATTTGTTTTGAACCAAGGTTGCACTTTCATTCTGGTTTCTATCACTCTCCCACTTCACCTATTTTCCTCCTATTTCTGATGGACTTGCATTTATACTTGTACACCGGTGCATATGCATTGCTCTGTCCTCACAAGTGAAACGGATACTTTTACCAAATCGCAGGATAAGACTTCAAAATGTGTTGTCGAAGCTATAAAAACAAAATAACTCCTTAAGTCAACACTAGCAGCATTACTAGCTACTGCAAGAAACTGAAGCCTGTCCCCAATCCATTCATTGGAGAGAGTTTGTGTTAATGTTAGACGAGGTGCTCAGGCACACTGTGTGAATGTGTGTGTGGTTGGATGAATGAGGTGCATAGTTTGTTGAATTTGTTGGAAGATGTAATTAAAACACTAATTAATGTATATTTATGAGGACAACATAATTTTTTTCTATCTACAATATTCCTTACTTTGCACCATTACCCATAATTCATAGCGGAGAGCGGTTGTTTACGTCTGCTTGTGCTGTAGTTTACATTGTGGGGTTACACACTTGCTGTTAATTTAAGCATTTTTACACCGCAGTTTCGTTTACCTGGCGTAATGGCATTGCAAGGATGTTTTAAAAAGCAGTGAGGACAATTCAGTAACAGTGCCTCACCCTATTACTTCTCACTGACTGAGTAGATGACATGAAATTATGGCCCGAAGTTAGCTACATTATCAATTAGAATTACCTTGTTTTTTCCCGAAGGTTTTGATGGCATGGAATTACGTAATTATAATTACCTTCAAAGCAATAAAATAAATAAAGTAATGCTGAACAAACAAGGCAACTTTATTTCCCTTAAAGCAGCTGTAGAGCCGAGCCAGAGCATTAGCCAAGCTAAGCACTTAGCATGGGTCATGTTAAGGGAAAGTAGAGCGGTGGAGACACCCAGCTGTTTCTGTATCACCCGATTAGGGAAATCGTTTATACAGCAGCTATTCTGTGGAAGGTATATGACTTATCTGGATATCAGAATGTTCCGATCACTGACACAGAAACACTGGACTCACCGAAGGCTGTGATCGGAGAGACACGCAGCTGTCAACTTGCTAACTGCTACGTGATTACATGTGGAATCCACGCATTGTTAAAGCTCTGTGTATGCTGTGTCACACTATACGTTAAAAAAAAATAAGAGGCTGTACATTAAATCTGTCATGGCAGCCTGCGTAAGCGCTTGAAGAAACTTGATTAAATAACCTCAAAATTGCTAACCGTACCTTTAAAGGCTTTGCAAAATTATTTTAATTTAATACTGTTCAGTACAAACTGTACATGGTAAATGAACTGGCTCTTATATAGCGCTTTTCTTCTCGTGCACTCAAAGTGCTTTATACAACACGTCTGTGTTCACCCACTCACACACACATTCATACAAGCGCCGTCTCACGTGCACTCACACTCCAATGAACATATCGGGAGCAACTCGAGGTTCAATATCTTGCCCAAGGATACTTTGGCATGCAGCCAGGAATCAAACCACCAACCTTCCAATGACCTGCTTTATCTCCTGAGCCACAGCCACCCCAACCAAAAAAAAAAACAAAAAACAAAAATGGCAACATTATACATCTATGAAGGAGAGAAATATACAAACCTTTAGGATTAGCAGTCAATTTGAAAGTGAAATTAGAAACAGGTGCATGTGAGCGCGAAAGAATGAAAGCCTGATCTTCACAACATGCAACATTAAATTAAATTTGATGCCTCGAGTAAAAAAAAAAAAAAAAAAAGAAGAGAAAAGAAATATGTAGATTGTTGT
>VUQK01027704.1:45719-62444 GCA_015106715.1 Bujurquina vittata | reverse complement strand
GACTGAACTGCAGGGCACTGCGGGGGGAGGGGGGGGGAGCTCTTGTATAAAGTCAAAGGGCTGCACATGTGGGGCCACAGTGACAGCAGACTGCGCTCCTGCGTCAACCTCTGCGGACGCGCTCCGGGATACGCGCGTGTTTTCTCGCCTCTGACGGATTACTCTTTTTCTTGAGCGCTCCTTTGTTTTAGACGATGGATATATACGGTTGGATTTCCCTGTTCTCGGTGATGTATTCCTGGATTTCCTGCACAGGTAACTTTTGCGAGATTTTTCCAACCGCTTCTAAACGGACTTTAGCGCAAACAATAAATTTACGTTAATTACATCAAAACTGAGTGAACTACTTACTGTGATGAGGGGACAAAATCTGATCCGCAGCCTGCAATTATGCAGATTAGCTTTGACTTTAGTTTAATAGCTTGTAGATTGTGTGTTGATAACGACGCTTTCATTGCAGCCCTCTCGGCCCCGGCTGGAGACGGATCCACTGCCTCCACCGTCACCCAGGGGCGCCATGTGCGGACCAAACGCTGCTCCTGCGCAACGTTCCTGGACAAGGAGTGCGTCTATTTCTGCCACCTGGACATCATATGGGTCAACACACCTGAGTAAGTACCTCCAGGTGCTGTTAGTATAATCCACAGCCCGGGTAAAGATCCTTAAACAGATAAAACTGCGCACGTTACTTACTTATGAACTTTTGGAGGGGTTTGGCTGCAAATTACGCATTTTTACCTTCCGGATCAGACTCCGGTTCATTTTCCTTTACACGTAAACGCATCGAACAGCTTTCTGGGTGTATTTAAATTTCATGTTTTGATCCATGATTGCAACTTTATGATTCCAACTGTGTCTTCTCTGCATCCAGGCGGGTGGTCTCCTACGGACTGGGCGACGCTCCCAGGACGCGGCGCGCACTCGCGGACTCCGTGGCACCCACGAGCGGACCTCGCTGCCAGTGCGTGCGGGAAAACGACAAATCCTGCCTGAACTTCTGCCGGCCAGAAAACCGCCCCAGGTGCGCTTCACACAGCCATTTACTGACAGTGACACCGGGAGACGCTCCCACTTTGTCGTTGTGCATTCGCTCCATCGCGTGTGGCGACAGGTTTTGTGTAGGATAGAAATACGCGAAACGTGATCCTGCGCTCATCTCGCGTTTCTGCTCCCAGGTATGAGACAAGGGCCGACACGGTGATCCGCTCCTCCGGGGGGGCGGAGGTGCAGCGCAAACACAAGCTGGCATCAGACGCAGGCAGGACTGAGAGGTAAACCAACAGGCTCTTAAAGAAGGATAAATGCAATTAGCACCGGGGGCGTTAATGGGATGAAAACAAACAGGGTGGGACAGAAAGGGCAGAGAACAAGGCAAAGGAAATCAGAATGTTTGATATGAAATAGAAAGCGGGCATGATTCTGATGGTGGCACAGTGAAGCAGGTACTCAACGAGTCACAATTCTGCTTAATATTATAAAACTTTTAGCATCAAAACACAGCCAAAGTGTTGAGCTCCCTGTGCAGATATTGTTGGATAATTAAATCACTTTAATGCTGCAGCTGGAGATGATTTATTCACTTTAAATGCTGCTGGGTGGTGTAGCAGCAGAGAGAAAAATACAATGCTGTATATGTATATGAGCGGGGCGGAAGGAGGTACATGTAGGTGCACAATTCAAGTGCTTTAAAGGTGTACTTGACTAAATGTATTTAGTTACATCATCCAATGATGTTGAGCACCAGAAAACTAACAGTGGTGATGGTGGCGGGACACCCGGGCGGGGGGCTGCACCACCCAATGCCCACCCTCTGTACTTGCCCCTGTTAACAGCCTCACAGGAACACCAAGCTCCTTTGTAGGTTCAAATATTTCGTACGTGCATAACCCCCCCCCCCCCTCCCCCGTGAGCCTGCGGGATAAAAACAACCAGCACGTGTTTCAGAGGCAGAAATTTTGAGATTAACCCTCAAGCGAGGAATTCCTTGCAAATTATGATGCGTTATGAATTCCGTAAAACTTCTAAGATGGTGTGGAATTCACCTGGAGTGAGCGCCGCCGCGTTCCCTCGCGTAGCCGTGGGAGCTGTGCGGGCAAAGCAGCCGCGTTCATGTGCTGTCATGTTTCAAAGAGTGCGGCGCCACACGTCTGCACTTTCTCACTTATTAATAATCGGGAACATAAACCTCCAAACATCCATCCGCTCAAACAAACCACTCAGAGCGGTTTGTTTTGAATGTGTGTGAGTGACTGCTCCCATCCACACACACACACACACACACACCTTTTACATAATCTGCGAGGTCACCGGTTCGCGTGTCTTATGGCTTTATGTTTTTATCTACAGGGTGAAGAACAGCAGCGATAAACGGGTGCCGCCTCCTGTGCTCAGGGCTGCACTCGAAAGCCGCCTGCTCCTGGAGAAGTGGAGGCTGAGACAGCACCACAGGGCGAGAGCCTGGGAGGGCGAGAGCGCCGCCTCCTAAAGACCACCACTTTTCCTCCACACTTTGTCACACTGAGGGAGGAAGGGGCTTTAAACCTTCTCTAAAGCCAGCGGGGACTGCTGTGCAGCAGCAGGAAGGAAGTGGGGAGCCCGCATGAGGCCGGCTGTCCGACTCCACGTCGGGTCCGTGGCTGCATCAGAGCAGAGAGCGCCGACAGCTCGACGTGGCTGCGCTTCTGCAGGCAGACGAACGAGGTCTGGGACACTGAAAGGAGTTCAGGTGAACTTGGCCCCAATCTGCAACAATCCAGGACGCTCAGTGATCTTTTCAGACGTCACGGTCAGAGTCGTGCTTAAAAAAACACACAAACCAAATAACATTTCATAAACGTGACATTACAGGGGGTCGGGTTACTCAAACCCCCATGACAGGCTTTAAAAATCACTGCTGTGTATGGACGAGGCCGCTCTTCTGCTCATATTCTGCAAATGCCATCTTCTTTTTCCATCTGTCGGCACGGGGATTATGTGCCTTGTATCGCGGCTTTACCGACTGACTGAAACTCTATTTACACTGCAGGGTGTCTCCTGTGTGCCAGCTGCTGTGTTCCAGATGTTTTCACACGTTTCTTAACATCCAGTCATCATAATTTATGTTTTCAGTAATGTTGTTGCTCACATGTGCTGCTCTTTATTTATTTATCATCTTTACACATTGTCCTTTGCTGGCCATATTGGTCTCTCCTGTATTTGATTTGATTTTTACTTTTTTGGGTTTGTCATTTCTGTGAAATGATTTGTCACCAAGGGGCCGAATTCTGGCCAAACCTTAATAAATTTTCTACATTTATTTAAAAGCACTGCATCAGCTCCTTGGTTCTTTTTGTCACCTCAGGGGTTCGACTTGAGGTGGTGGAGCCGAAGCCGTCTGCGTTCAGGGCTCCAAACCGGGTCAACGAAAAAAGGGAAAGTCAAAAAAAGCAAAGTGTGAGAAATTAGAGAGGGAGACGAGCGCTGGTGTGGAGTCCAACGAGGCAAAGAGCACCCAGAGCCAGCTAAACGTGCACTTTCGTCTCGCTGACAAACCCGCGCACGCTGAAAGTGGACGTCGGCTTTCTTCCAGCAGCTCGGATTTCACAGACACGCCGTTTATGTTCAACCCTGTAATGATCTCTCTCTCCTTTAAAAAGAAGACTTTCACTGACTCAGCTTGAGTCACTGAAACAACTTGCCACGGCCCCCCCCCGCTCACCTTTAATGATCATTACATATACGCCGTCCCCTCATTGACCTTCACCACCCCTCCTCCTCGCAGGAGCTTCCGTGCATTTCTGTAATTTCTTCTTGGCTCAGGAGTCGACTGCATTTTATTCCAGTAAATCACTCATCGAGCTTTTATCACTGCTGCAAAAAGAAAAGCCCAGAGCCACGGAAATGCTAACTTTGAGGGAAACTAGCGTGTGAAATGCTGATGCTTTTTTGTCGGGGAAACAAATCAGCTTTTTAAACATTTGACCTCAACTGATAACGTTCTGCCAGCGCTAAATACTGCCTCTATCTGCTGACACAGACATGCATTAACGTACTGGTGCATCGCTTCAAATCAAGCCAGTCTAAAATGATCAGAAGCCAAATGTGGGGATCTTTCGTAATCTATAAGATTGGAATAAAATGGTCATCAGAATCATGCTTTTTTCCCACTTTAAGCTCTTCTTGACATGGTTATCCTGCATCCAGCAGTCTGCTAGGCTCTACTTGGGTCTAAGTCACATAAATTGTGTCATCGGAAGGCTCCATGTGGACGTCCCTGTGCCTCAAGAAACTCCGGCAACATGTGTGTGACAACTTTATTGCTTAACCAACGCGTGTTGACCTTCATCGGGGGTATCGGATGACCCTGTGAGCTGGGATTCTCCCACAGACAAGCCTACTGTTACTGACTGAGCATCAACTTTGCATTTGAATTAAGGTCTTTCAGAACGCTGAGTGAATTTGTATGATTTTTTTGGTCAAGTGTTGAAAATATTTCCATCCATCCAATGTAGTACTGCAGGGATGCTGGAGCCTCTCGCAGCTGTATTAGGGTGAAAGGGCAGATCCCCTCTGGGCAGGTCTCCAGTCTAATGCAGGGCTAACACAGCCGTTATCCTAACATGCACGTCTTTGGACGGCGGCAGGAAGCTGGAGGACTCAAAGAAGCCACGCACACATGGGGGAGAAAACTCCACAGTGAAAGGCCCCAGCCAGCCAGGGCCCTCCTGCTGTGAGGGGACAGTGCTAACCGCTGCACCACTGTCACCCTACTATAGGGTCATTCATTAAGAAAACCAACAAATGTATCAGTGCCTCCCACATTATCCTCTCAGAACAGCTGATTTTCCCATGCACAATAACTTTAATAAAACTATGCAAAATCTCACCTTCGCGCTATGAACAGTTTCTGAGTTGCAGGCCCCTGAAGCACATGGGGGGGTGGGGCGTAGATTATTTCCAGTATTTCTGAGCCTTCATGACCTCATAAGTGCACAAGAATGCCACAGGAAGTTTTCAAATTTGGATTCATCACTCCCTCCGCCCCGCCGCCTCTGATATTTAGTCCAGTTTTGTGTAATTTGGCGGCCCTCAGCCTTTTCTCCCCGTTTCCCTTCCTTCAGAATGGCTTCCTTTCAGCCGCCCTTCCACTCAGAGCATTTCTGATCAGGCTTCAATGAGCAGTAGATGATCAGCTGAAGAGCCAAAGGCATCTCTCAGGTCCTGTGTCAGGCCTCTGCTGGATGACTTTCTGATGCTGATCACCTGTCATAGTTTTTAGGCCTCACACTGTTGTACTCTACTCGTCCAGGTGCCTCACTTTTTTAAGGACACGCTGCCAAAATGTGCCATATGTTTTGGCTAATGACCCTATGGGAATCACAGAGTGTTATCTTTTGTGTTTTTTGAGGATTAAACTAAAGAAATGGGAGCAAATGATGTGTTTTTGTTCCAGGCTTTTAGTAACAAATGCTGACACGGCGGTTCATCCCTCGAGTTACAGTGGGTGTGTTTCTACTGCTTGAATGGTTTCAGTGTTAAATGGTTTAACAAACAAAAAAGGCAAAGTGGACTGAAAGTGACTGAAAAAGCAACCAGCTCAAAAAGCCCGGAGACCTGTTGCTCAAGAGCACTTTAAAAATGACACAAAAGTCTGGCTCCTTGGAAGCCAAGCACGAGGAAATGAGGGGTAGCTCAAGACTTTTGCACAGTGCTATATACAATAACTCAGAAAATGTCCACAGCATGAAGAAAATAATCCAGCTTCGTTAAATATCCTGAAGTTATGGATTCTGAGGGGGTCAGGTGGGGATTTCCTTCATGTTTGGCTGATTACATCTGGAATGAGCCTGTAACTTGATCTCTCTCCTCCTCCTCCCATTATGAGCAAAGAGTTTCCAAAAACAGTCAGTAACAAGCCGATACTTTGCCTCATGTCTGCTGTTAAGATCCACAGAGTCAGACTGGACTCACAACACAGGTAAAACCTACAATTTCCTCCAGCATCATGAGCTCCAAGCACTTGGCCTCGCAGAGCAGAGATTAAAACAGCGCGAATCTGCTGGATTCATCTGTCAGACATGTCCCTCCTCTTTAATGGACGGGACACAAGTTGCTCTCGGTTCGGTTCAAACGCCGGCATGCCCAAATTGTTCCGCCATCACTCATCAGAGAGCTGGCAGCAAAAAAACAATCGGGTGCAAATTGGGTGAAAGGTCTTATCTAGTCAGCCCATTTAGCAAACAAATCGGCGCTGGTTTCTGCGCCTCGGGCGTGCACTGCTGTGTCCTCCCGCGCTCACAGCCCAATCATAACACTCCAGTCATATTTTCCACACAGACCTGCTGCTTGTTTGCACGCCTGCTGCAGGAGACAGTCGGGACCGAGAATTCAGACAATAATGAGAAAGTTTAGATGGATTTGATCCCAGGTGCAGCCAAACAAAGATCCTGTTAATGGAAGCTGAACTTTAGATATCTTAAAGTACTACTGTTTCTATATGGACCACTATTATTTGAGTTATCAGGGTTGCATCAGGCTGCAGAGGAGCTCATTTCACTTTTATACTGGAAAAGACCACTGACACCCCCTCCCTGCTTCCATAGGAATTATAAAGGTAAGAAGCAGCCAGGTGGTGTTAATCAAATGCTCTTGATTAATTGAGCATCAGTAAATGTGAGCACCTCTATAAATGCAGAAGGTCTGGAGCCCTCAGGGGTGTGTTAACGCAAAGCCAGAGAGGCATCAACAAGGAGCCTAGAGAAGCAACTGCCTGCCTGCCAGTCTGAGAAGGGTCATAAAGCCATTTCCAAACACTTTAGAGTCCATCATTCTACGGCGAGAACGATAATTCACGCATGGAAAACATTCCAGACAGCTGTGAAGTGGACAAATTTCTCCCCAAGGTCGGAGAAACTGCAAAAAGCCAAAGCGCTACAGGCCTCAGTGAGCATGTCAAAGGGCCCCCTGTGAGCAAGAACTTGGCGACGGTGGGAAGGAAAAACTCCCTTTTAACAGGAAGAGTCCTCCAGCAGAACCAGGCCTATAGCAGTGTAACTAAGGGAGGGTTTGGGGTCACCTGATCCAGCCCTAACTATGAACTTAATCTTAAAGGAAAGTTTTAATCCTAATCTTAAGAACAGAGAGGGTGTCTGTCTCCTGAATCCAAACTGGGAGCTGGTTCCACAGAAGAGGGGCCTGAAAACTGAAGCCTTCATTCTGCTTTGAAAAATCCAGCTCAGGTTTGGCCAAAGTAGCCAAACAAACTCACAACATATTAAAAATGCAACAAACACAATAACACTCAGCATATCCAACATGGCGTCCAACATACAAACAGCTACAACAGAAACACAGGTGGCCCCCGCAGGAAAAAAATGACCACACGCCTCTTTTACCGCAGTCTTTAAGTGTGTTTAAGTTCAAATTAAGTTAAGAGCTTTTGCGGTGAGGTGAGCAATATCTGAAAACTTCTTCCACAGGTGAAGATGAACAATAGGAGCAATCCATTAAGGCATTCTGCAACATGCTCGGTCAGGTTAATGAATCCATGACATGAAGGTGATGCACAACATCAGTCCTGGGTGGTGGCACAAAGATTTGGACTCTTTAGTTGCATAAAAGCGGCAACATCACAGTGCAGAAGTACCAAGGAAAGTATTTAAAATGTATTTAAGTGTTTCAGTGTTACCACAGCAGTCATCAGGCGTCCATCATCAAAATAGAAACTTCCAGTGGGCGTGTCAATGTTGGGTCAATTCAAATGGACTCAAGCAGGTAAATCAAATGCACATTTTTATAAGCTCCCCGTGTGTTGATGGTAAAACTTTGAATCTGAGAAGCTAGAGTGGAATAAAAGTAGATGGAAACTCAAGTGCTAAAGTACAAGTAACGTACTCCAGCTCTTGAGTAAGCGGGGCGACATTAATGTTACAAGACGCCTGCTGAGGCAGTTATATCACTCGTTTTGCAACAGTGACTTTACAGCTTGTTGTCAGATTACTTTTATCAACACAACTGTTGCTTGCTTGCTTTTACGACTCCATTCTTATCTCCTCAGCCTCCAAGTGCCCTCGACTTCACATCATGAGTCAGCTGTGGCTTTATTAAGCTTTGGAGCATGCGGGATGGTAGCTGAAAGCAGACGCCTCCCTGTACCTGCACACGGAAGAGGTTAACAGCGCGCCAGCAGGCCCGGGACCCAACACAATGGCACTCTCTGCTATGCAGCTCTGTGCAGAGAGCTCCCCTGAGACATTAGCTTTTGGCATAACTCGTTAGTCTATTGAATAGAGCGAGCGCTCACATAATGGCCCATTACACAAGAAGGAATCTCCTCGACTCAACAGGAATTCTCGAGCGCGGGAGCCAAACAATAGGAGCCTGTTGGAGGAACGTCTGGGCAGGGCAAGGTGGCCTCTGATTCTGACGTCTGACCAACGCCTGGCTCTCCTTCCACACACCCTGTTTTTCCAAGCAGCACTCCCAGGTGTGCCAAAGCATCTCACGAAACTCCAGCCCCACCAGAGGGGATTAATTACCCTGGCTGCCTGAGTCAAACGGCCATCAGGAGTGGGCTGCTGGATGATGGAGCACATGAAACCAGTGTAGGAGGTGGAGGGTTTGGGGTTGGGCTGGCAGTGGAAGGCAGACTGGAAAGTGGCACGCTCGAGTGAGTCTTGATTTGTCATCACTTTTTGGCAAGGAGGGCTGATTATTGGTATCTATCTCTCAGCACTCCTGTAATCCCGCTCTCAGTCCTACCTGAGCCTCCCTCCCTGCCAGGCAGGAGCACGACACACACCGAGGAGCATTAGAGGAATATCCCTGGGATGCTTCCCTGCTGACAGACATGTTTGTGGGCTTGAGTCTGCAGGGATGCCTCTGCCCTTCCATGCCTTTATTTAACTTTGCTGCATCTGTCTCACATTGTTACACATACACATTTGAAGAGGAATGCGCAGAACGCAAAGAATTATACACAAAGGTTCAGAAACCAGCTGTGGTTTGAACTCCGGTGCATAAAATGAAATCAATCAAAGTCAGGCGGTGATGAAAAACACGAGTCTAAACGTATACAGATGACACAACACACGTACACGATCAGCCGCAACATGGAAACCAGTCGCAGGTGTTGGGTTAAAGCAGGAGGGGGCGGGGACGAGGGATGAGGAGCGCACCAACCAGGTGATTATGTCAGCAGACGGTGAAAAATAACCCTTCACAGCCTGTGCAGCCTCATCAACTAACTAAGAGATTGCATATTTTAAACTGTATTAACACAACTAGCCAAAAATGAGTAACTTTATGCGGCACTGCCTGGAACCTTTAAAAGATGCACTAGTTGTCCAAAAATAATTGCACTCATTAATGGCTCCACATGCAGAGAGCTGCATGTTTGCACACCATGTAGCTCACTGGCAAAATAAAGAAACCTTTTGGAGCACACCCGGCTGATTTTTCCAGCGCTGTTCGTTACAGCAAGTCACAGAGTTACAATGTAGCAGCTCAACGTTGGCGGGATAAATAAATGCAGATGTGGATTTCTGTACTGAGCTTATTTTCTATTATAAATGCTTTAGCTTAGGTTTCCCCTTGAGTGTCATTTTCTCTTCAGTAGGATGTATAACAGTCTGCAGTGCTCGGTTACTGTCAGTTTTACAGACCTTTCATGAGGCATTGTGGGATTCTAAAGTGACCACACAGCGTAAGGCCCAATTCCAATCGGGCCCTACACCCACTCCCAACACACTTTCACTTTGTTTCAGTATTTTTGTGGGCGCGCACATGCTGAGTCTGCACCTTTGGGAGGCTGCAACAGGCTGGCGACCTGTACAGGTGTACCCGCCTCTCGCCCTGTGCCAGCTGGGATAGGCTCCAGCATGAGCACGTAGGAGAGGTGAGGGCATCTGAATCTCAATGATGCTGCAGGAGGGGTTGGGCTGCTGGGAGCTCCCCGTGATGCACTGAGTGCTGCTTCAATATAAACTATTGTGTTGGGGCTCTCTCTATCTCTATAATTATTTTATATATACACAAAAATTTAACTTAAGTAATTAGAAAAACTTTAAAAGCCACAACAGTGAATCAGCACACTCCTCATGCAGAGGGAGGGTGCAGCTGTTGGACTGAAACTGGGCCAAAGGTACTCATTAAAATCATTCTTTTCTATTGGCTTAATCAAAGCATTCAGACGGACTGATGTTTCCTTCACCCGGACAGAAGCTGGGAGCGTGCCAAACAGAGAAAACACCATCTGTCACCTTTACAGCGACTCTAAATCACCACTTTGTTCATTTTCAATGTGTTTCGACATTTTTGCTTCAGTTCAGTTTCAGTTAGTTTACAGTCAAGTTTGTCTATTTAATTTCCTTTTAGAATATGTTTTATTATTAAAGTTTATTATGCACGGATACACACCGCTCACAAAAACACATCAGATCTCACTGTGGGGGGATCGTGCTGATATCTGTACTGATACGGCCTGGGAAACGTCTTAGAACTGAAAGGATGTCCATCGTGTGATGGAAATGAAAGTTGTCAACCTACAGAGGCTGAATTCAAAGTGAAAATCAAATTGAAAAACTGGATGCGGCAGACGAGACAGATGATGGATGTTGGGATCTCCTCCCAGATCTGGACCAGGGCGTCAACGAGCTCCCGGACAGTCTGAGGGGTCCACCCGGCGGTGCTGGATGGACCGAAACATAAAGTCCCCGAGGGGTTCTACTAAATGTAGGTCAGGCCAACGTGGGGACCGGTCAGTGGTGTCAATTCCTTCAGCCTCCAAGAACTGCCTGCATACTCTCAGCACATGGGGCCAAATTTAAACAATAAAATTACAATAAAAAGACTGTTGCAAGACCTGTAAACATCCCAGATTTGATAAAAAAAAATATGACAGCTGAGATTGGCTCCAGCCCCCCGCGATCCCGAACAGGATATGTGGAAGAGAGGGATGGGTGGATGGATATTATAAATACCTTCTCATGCTTGTTGCATTGGCAGAGAGCTCCTCAAACACATTAGCTTTTGGCTCTGTAGTCTATTAAACAGAGCGATTGCTAACACAATAGCCCACACAGACTCAATAGACATTCCCTCTGTATGTTTTATTTTTGCTAGCTTTATAAAATATCATCTCAGTTTATTTTCAGTATTTTTACTGTAGTTAACCAGTCCAGACAATCAATCTGAGCCCCACTCGGTGACCCAACGGACCCAAATGACCCGATGCCG
Organism: Bujurquina vittata; assembly: GCA_015106715.1. Lineage (NCBI taxonomy): Eukaryota > Metazoa > Chordata > Actinopteri > Cichliformes > Cichlidae > Bujurquina > Bujurquina vittata. The sequence goes on along the minus strand of VUQK01027704.1, from coordinate 51,230 downwards.
AACGCCAGACGATATCCTCAGAAGCCCGGTTTCCACGCAGAGGTGGTTTCCAAGCTGTATCTGATTGGTCACTTTGTGCAAAGTGCATAAACAAGCTTAAAAAGATTAATCTGTGTGGCAGTTGAAGTAACTGTTTGCATTTTTCTGTTTGCGTGGCTAACAGCTGTTAGTCTGAGAGCATTCCAGCTACAGTAATTCACCCGCCCAACATTCATCATCCTGTCTGACGCGACTACGCCTGAGGGCGAGCTACTGCAGAAGAATGGCTTAACGTCAATTAAAGCTTAAATACAGGAACATTTTCAGTTATTTTTAGTTTAGTAGCAGCATCGCAGTCACTCAAACATTCTGACCCACCACAACGAGGCTGACGTGCATAATTCAGACATGTCAACAACGACAAAGTGTTTTGACTGCCCCAACAGGAGAAATTCTGATTGTTCTCCGCTGATGTCCAAGTTTGCACCAGTTCAGTTAAGCATCCTAACATCTTCTCAGTGAAATGGTGCAAATTTTGGTGCAGAGAAGAAGATGCAGAGCAGCCACAGGACCTGGGCTTGGTGGCAAATCTTGTACAAATCCCCTAAATATGAATTGTACCTACAGTAGGTAGCAACATATAGACATTATAGGAGGGAAACACAGCACTCAAAGAATGCAGAATGGAAATTTATGGGAGATTTTTGCAACAGCAACGATACAAATGTAACTTCCAGATGGGGCAAAAACTTTAAATTCTTATTTTGGGGCAAACTGTTATCGTACTTCATACAGTTTTGTGTCCCTGCGACATCTGAAATTAAAGTTGAGCTGGATAATGCTTCAAGATAAAAATGTTTCTGAAGGTGTTTTAAAGATGCTGCCGAGATTTGAGACCTGCTTCTAGAAGGACTTGGACTCAATACCCAGTTTAAGGACGAGGATTCTTCCTTGCCACTGCGATATCTACATATTCAGGCTTATCTTTTATTAATAAACATGCGCTGCTGACTGGCTTTGACCCACATTTCTCTCACCGCTTCAAATGTCAACATTTGCTGACAAACACAACGAGAAACACTCAATCGAACCGACTCTGCAAACAGATTTAGATTTGATTTCGGTTTCGATGAATAAGGTAAAGCAAAAAGCACGTTCACTTCCAGTAGCAGGCCTGGTGACACGTTATTAATAGCATCTGCTCTTTGTTTGCCTCTCTTTTGTCAGTGTGTTTGCTTACATTGCTAGGCAGGTGGAGATGAAACCCTTTTCTGTGCACGTCTCTCTCAGCACATGATGCAAATCCCTCGTGAGGCAAACGTTGACGGATGGGAATGGTGCGCACAAAGCGGCGAGGACTTGGCTTTTGTGTGCAAACCACTTTGAGAATGACGTTTCATCAGCAATTAATGCCATTATCTCTGTTGATACATTTAGCTGTCAAAGGCTTCCACATATTTCAGAATAAAAGGCTTTAAAACACACGTTAAACAATTTTCATTCGGATTTACTGCATGAACACTTTTATAACACAATGTGACAACAACCAAACATAAATTCTGCAAAGCATCGTACAGTAAATCTGGACCGGTGTTTGAAATTAGCCTTGGCTGTATACACTTAAAGGCCACATCGGGCACGACTTGTTTCCAGCACGTCGGTGAAATGATCAACAACGTCGTTCTTCATTCTCTGCTGCAGAGCACGCAACGGCTGAAAGTGAAACTGAAAAGCAACCTCTGTTATTTGGGCTATTTTCATTATCAGGGCAGTAATGCAATTGATATCAGCATTCTTAAGGGTGGGGTGGGGTGGGGTGTGGGGGAAGTGAAGACATGAAGGTGCAGTAATTCAGTGTGTTGGCAGCTTTCCTCACACAGTCCAAAGGCATGCATGCATGTTAGGATAATTGGCTGTAGGCGTGAATGTGATGACTGAGTGATCACATTTGTGATCAAATGAATGAAAAAAAAACACACAGGATGCTACGATGGTGGATGTTCATATTGAGCATGGTCGAAATTTTAAAAAGGAAAAATAAGGCCAGTGTATGAAAAGGAATCCTAAAAACTCAGGCTGCACTTTGCGCTCTGTTTCAGGGAGTTTTAGGATGTCGTCAGTGAGAGAGGATATCCCACAGCTCTGGTTGTAAACACTGAAGCTCCACCCACCTGCTGATCAAACCACCTGTTTGTGAGCAGCAGCCAATCAGAGAGCTACCTTAAAAAAGGGTAGCCTTGAAGGTAGAGAAGCTAAAACTGCTTGTTTCAGACTGTGGCGTGGCTAAGGGCCTGCACCACACGCCAGTATAATAGAAATAAGGATTATTTCAAACTGCGCATCATGCAAAGCTACTCTAGCAGAGTCTGGAAATAAGCATAGTGGGTCCCGATTAAATGTAGTGGAAAGCTGGAACTCGGAGGCAGTGAACTGAGGGTGGCATCTGGAAACCGCAGTTTGTTGTTTGAACACTCTGAATGTAACAAATCAGACACAATGTGTTAATTAGTGAGCTTCGGAGAAGCTGGGAAGTGTTGCTGCCACTGGACAGAACCAGTTTATGTCCTCTTACCCACGAAAAACTCACCCTCTACTGGCGTCGACATGCATTTCCAGCAGCAGTGCTAAATAAATAATGATGGACACATCCTAATTTTAGCTCCACGTGTAAAGCACAGACACAACACTGATAATTATCTGTTCATCTCAGTTGAGGTAAAAGCGTAAATGACCCAAAAGGTTCTGTTGTCTTTTAAACTTTAAACACAGCCAGGCCACATTTTTTCCTCTTGTTTACACTCTCCATGCAAAACTGGGACCAACGCATCCTGACTGACCATAAACACACCAAACCCACTCGACTCGAGGTGAGTGACCCGAGCGAGGGCCCGGAGCCTCGCTGCCAACCGGCTGCCAGCGACAGCCAAGCCGCGCTGGGACGACAGCACCAAGAGTCTGGGTTGTTGTTTTGGCAGGACGGCTGCCAAGTAATAAACATCATTGTGTCAGGTCTTTTTATACACTCCACCGTCCTCCTCTTCAGCTCAGCCTTTCGTTGTATAAGCCATGCCAAGATGATTATCCGTGTTGGAACTTGGAATTTTTGCATTCCCGTCTGCTGTCAACAAAAGGTTAGTGGTGGGATCTGACAGAAAACAAACAGTAACACACGCTGCTGCCCGTTATCCTTTAACTCTGCACTTGTAACAGTGATGTCTCTCCAAGCAGATTTACAGCTTCATAAATTCAGCTGCATATCTACACACCGCCTCCGAAACCTAATCTAAGACGCAAGCAATCACAATGTAATCATGCGGCAGGGAGTGACAGGTAATCTCCAGCCAATCAGATTAGATAACAAGCTTTTGTTATTCCGTCTCAGGTTTTGCTCTAATGTTTGAAGCTGAATTAATAAAACAAATGAGCCGCATTTGCTGCAGCCCTTCATCAGAAATCCAGATCTGTGATGCGGAGGATCGATACAGTTCAGCTGAAGCGCAGAGATTTAATCCCATCCTGAGGCGGCAAATGAGGGAGCAACAACAATACGGGAGGAGCCGCAGAATGCGCTCTCTAAATACGGGATCTCGCAGGAATGAGGAGACTACTGGCATGTGTGCACTGGTACACCGCGGACGCAACATCCAAATTCTTAGAAGTGAAGAGGCCAACAGGTCGGTGCAAAGTGCAGTCGCAGGAATCGGTCGGGGCAGCCAGAGGTGATGAGGGAACAGCTGTCGTTCAGCATTTTTAAATCGGATTGCGTTCAGCAGCAATCTGCGGGACATCGTCCATCCTGCCAGGAGAAGTGATGCTAGAAGGACTCACACATCAGTGGATCACAAACCTTAAATGCAAGTATGGCCTTAAAAAGACGCATGTCGGCGGGCTCTTGTTGCAGCCTGTGTGTTTTCATCAGCAGTTCAAAGAGCTTCACAGAGAGATAAAATAAAATGAAAATTAAAAGCTAATTTAGGATTTCTGATGATGTCACAAAGCCTGTCAATATTTCAAGTTCTCTAAACATCAACACTTTCATGGCCAGAGGAAAAAAAAATGATGATGATGACCTGAAGCCAAAAACGAGGTCATAACGAGACCTCAGGTTCACATTCACAAATCTGACCTCCGACCCCTGCGCTTTAAAAAATACCTTCCCCAGTTCTTGTTCACTCAATTCTTGTTTTATAAAGTCAAGTCTCATAGACCACATCTGTGAGCTAGTATTTAGTGATATACGTGTACGTAACTCACTCCTGCAATCTTAAATAAATCACTGATCTTAAATGCTGCGCATATTGTAACTATGGACAATATCCTCAGTTTAGTTAATAATAATGGAAATTATCTGTTAGATATTCCCGATGACCTGATTACAGTGGCCTTTGACCTTCATTTCGTTTGGCTATGAAAGTGCGTCCTATCTTTTTGCCCCTCTTTGGTACATTCCAGGCATACTTTCTGTAAAACTCGGTCCCATCTCCCAAACGTTCGTCAGTCTGCGCCGAGGCCCCCCACGTCCCCCACTCAGCACTGAATAACACACTCACAGCACTGCAGCTGCACCGCAGTCTGAGGGTCTGGGGGTCCTCCGACATGAAGGGGTGCGAGCTGAAGGGAGACAGTCGTAGATAGTAGAGCCCCCACGGGAAAGAATAACCAATAAAAACTCATTTCAAATTTGGGGATCTGAAATAAGAGTGCTGCTGGAAACTGTGTAATTCAAAGCTTGCCGAATGCCGACAGAGTTCTTTAAGACGTGTTTTAGATTTGCAGAGGTAGATTTTAATGGGTAACCCCCCCCCCGGACAGACAAAGTGCTCATTTTGTGCTGTGGTGCGAAAGCCTGCACCTTCCTCAGTCTGAAGTGCTGAGCTGGTATTCTGTTACTCAACCATGAGCAGGCGAAATTGATGAAAACATCCATTACAGTCCACGTTTCCAAAGCGTTGCCATAATCCAGCAGATTGCGTAAAAAAACAACAACTGCTTTTTATGAGATTTTTAGGACATTTGCTCCTTTATATGTCTGAGCTTGTGCCTGCTGGGGTGAAAACTGCCCAACAAAGAACACTCACGCCTACTGACTCACAGAGACGCGCACACCGAAAACACAAAGTGAAAGTGTTTACGCAACCCTGCTATCACTCCATCACCCCCACTCTCAGCTGCGCCGAGCTGCGATAATGTCGCCTTGCCCCGTAGCTGAATAACACATCCTCTTCCTCACTGTCTTGGTGTTATCTTTCTGAAAACACAATTGTGTACACCTGCAGCGTGCTCAGAGAGCCGCTCCCAAACAAAACTCAAACTCTGTCGACAGCCTCAGAACGCATCTTCAGGAGTGTCTCACCCAAACAACAATTACAGCCGTCCACAGAACGGCTGCCGTCAGCCTCGTGGGAAGCTGACACACACACACATATATATACACACATATATATATATATGTATTGATGACCCCCCCCCCCCCCCCCCACTCACCATCTCGTATCTTTTTAATTTTTAACTTTTTTAGTAAGTAAAAACCAA
>VUQK01027704.1:33476-45699 GCA_015106715.1 Bujurquina vittata | reverse complement strand
GCTCGTGGGAAAAAGACACCCAAATATATAAATATATATATATATATATATATATAAATATATATTAATTTATGAACACCCCCCCCCCCCCGATACTACACTGACTGCATCATTGTTTAAAAGTTTAACTTTTTGAGCAGCGTACAAGCAGATATATTACTGGGTCCCAATAATGTGGCTATCATTCTGCAGCTGGAGATGGTTTTAATAATTTGCATACTGCTGAGTCATTTTATCTATAATAATAACTAAAGCTTTAAAATGACTAATCATGGGGGCACAAAGTAAAATGTTTGCATCCGAAGCATAGTGAAGCAGAAGCAGAGAGCGTAACAGAAGTACATCAAAGAAAAGGCTGCACCAAAATAAAGAGCTTGAGTAAGCTTGTGGACATGCCGCTGCCTGCAGAGGGTCTCTCACCTGCTCTGCTTTCTGAGGTGTGAAGGAGGTGTTGGCTGCTCTGGAACTTTGTCTTCTATCTACATATTTCACACATAAGGGCCAGTACTCCAGGCAGAAGCACGGGTGTGCCATGGGTTCCCCACTTTCATCTATTGTGGATATTTGCATATGAAGGAAGTGGAAGTGGAGGAGAGGGCTCCTGGAGCTCCTGGTTCAGGTATGTGGATGGCAGCCGAGCGAAAAGAATCAAATCTCAGGATGTGCCACGATTCACGGATCCGTTAACTCGCTGGACAAACACATCAAGTTCACCGTGGAGGATATGAAAAATGACATGTTAACAGTCATGAAACTGAGCTAGCGGCTCGCAGATGGCCAGAGGTGCTGTTTTTGGTCACTGTGCGACTGCACTGTTTATAAGACTCGGCTGAGACTGAAGAAGTCACTTGGATGAGTGATGAGGGGGAAGACGGAGACTTGGATGGGGCTCTGAGTGACCGAGTCAGGCAGAAATAGGAAGGAGGCGGGTTGCGTGAACGAGAGTCTGCACAAGGGGAGAATGATGGCTCGCAGAGGGTGAACAAGAAGATGATTGGACTAGAGTGATGATGTCAGAATTGTGTGGAAAGGCGAGCGTGATATAAAGAGTAGCAGTCCGAACACCCGGGAATGCAGGCAGACGTGCGAATACAGCTGTTCCTTATTTAAATCTTAGGGAAGGAATCTTCTCTAAATTCAACCTGTTAAGAAAAAAAAAATCACCTTAAATAATCAATTACATTTATTATTCAAAGTCATCCAGCCCTACTCGTCAAACAAACATCTACAAAACTATTTTTAATTTCTTGGCCTGACAAAAGCCCTCTGAGACCACCATGCTGGCCTTTGTGAAAGGGGAGACATGGTTTTTACAAGATAATCAAAAAGTGAGACATGTTTTCAAAAAGTTAGTTTCAACCTGAATACAAGGAGAACACGGCTCCGGGTGACTTTAAATCTTTCCTTTAATCACATTTCTTCTTGGCTTGACCTCATGTTTCCTGATTACTGTGACTGCTGGAGGGTCCGGGCTCTCAAATCTCACCCTCTTAACCCACCAACCTTTTGATGTTCTAAGCCCGGCTTCGCCTTCGGGACCCCCGTGCCCTACCTGATCCCCACAGGGGTCCTGGATGCACTGCACCCTTTATGATGGCTGTCTGGGATGCCATTCAGGCCGTGATGACCTTTCCTGCATTGACATTGCCTGGGGGCATAGAGGGAGGTGCGGGGGAACAACAGGGGGAGTAGCATCTACTGCAATAATCTGCTCACACTGAGAAGAAATAACGACCATCGCGTCTGAGAGGACGGGAAGGCCACGTAACGCGGGACAGATTAGATACAGTATTTTGTAAAAGCTTCACGCACTTTCAAACACAACACATTTAATCATAATGTGGAGGGTTGCAAAGCAGCTTGCAGCTGCACAGCAGGTCTGGCTAAAGAAGCAGAAATAGCTATACTTGGTTTTTCCAGTCACTCCAGGTACCTCGTTAGCGACTCCATAGTGGCGTGGTTTACATATTCGCCTAACAAACGAAAGAGCTGCAGTTCAGTCCACACATCCTGGGGGGGGGTCCAATTATTTCTTAAAATAGCTCATTTTCACTCTTTTGTATTTTTTGGGCATCCAGCAGCTTAATAGGCACAATAAATACAAACAAAGGAGGTAGCAGTATAAATGAGACTAACTATACTAACTGTGCAAACTAAGCTGTAATAGGGCTTAGTGCTCTGAAAGCAAAGAAAACAAAGCAGGAATACAGGACTGTGCATGAGTCCGGTTGTGCCGTGCACATAAACAAATGGATAACAATCAGTGCAGAGACGCATGTGCAACAATACGAGTGCAGCGTAGAACAACTATTACTGTTACCAGCTGCAAACTAACAGGTGGCCCTGCAGCCCCCAACTGATCAGTTAGGAAATTAGAGCCAATCAAGTTTATCTAAAAACAACAGGCAGAGAGACGTACACCACAAGCAACATCAGAACATTCAGGAAAGAAAAAAGAAGGAAAAAGTGCTAAAATATTAAGAGTAACAAAGACTCAGCCATGCAAAAGCTGTTGAAAACATGCATGCTTTAAGACGTTTCTTAAAATTGTTGATAGAGGGAGCAAAGACAACTGTGAGAGAAAGGTTAATCTCTACTTGAGCGAGCTAATTCCACTGGTAGGGCTTCAGCTTTAAAAGAAATGGAGTGACACTGAAAGACGCTTGTGCTTGAGCGCAAAAGCTGTAAAATAAAACTTTAAACTGGCCAGGTGGGGCTGTTTCAATCCCTGCTGGTTGGGTCAGAGATGAGAGCAGTGATTCATATCCAGGCACAGTGTGTTCATGTCACTGAGAGAGTGTGTGCACGGTTCAGGGCTTTGGTCTGTTGCAGAGGGACGATGTACACCGCTCTTGTTTGGGTGCTGCGCTAAAGTTAAACATTTAAAATGTGTGCCGGCTTGTCGCGATTGCCTGACGCAGCACCATAATATGCACAAATCGCTCTGAGAATACCGAGCAGCATGTTCCAAAATATTTGTTTCCATGAGTCGAGTGCACGCAGCATGTAGAGACCGTCTACAGCAAATGAGCTGCGAAGCAACACAGCACACAGTGGTCTCTGTAACATCTGCAAACTCGCAGCTGCACGTGCAGCATCTGTGACGCTCTGACAGGAAATTGATTATAGATTTGGACACTTGAGCTACTTATTTCTGTTGAAGGTCAATGTTTTGCTTTGGAATAAAGGAAAAGATGCACACAGCTCTTGTTTGGGGTCTGTACTACACTCAAATATTGACAAAAAGGACACTGCTTCGCAGCAATGGTCTGACATCACACACTGTACCAAAATACATCTCTTTTTGATTTAACACGCTGCGCGTGACACCGGGCAGCGTGTTCCATAATATTTGAGTTGTTTCTGTGAGCACAGTACGCGCAGTACTCTGCAGACTGGAGAGAGCCGCCATGTGCACGGTAAGTACAGTACAGTACACGGCTATGAAACAACACAGTCTAAACAAGAAATGTGCACTCGCAGCTCTGACAGCAGCCCCGCGAGGCTAACGCTCATTTGAATCCACATGACAAAGACATGCTGAGTAAATTATGAGTGGTGCTTTGAGCAGGATTTGATGTTTTCCATTTTCTCCCAGCAAAACATGCAACAGGACATGCCAGCAAACATTGGGAATGGCAGCTTATTTCCACAAAGAGCTCCTTTTCAAGGGATTAAATGATTTCATTCCTTCTTTTACCATTTTAGTGGCCCTTCTTTTAACATCAAACTCCTTTTAAATCACAGTTGCCTAAAACGCTGTCGCTCTCGTTTGGTTGCTTCATTTTATGCTAATCAGCCTGATCATCTACCAGATCCTGAGACAGATTATTTCCGCTGTGCAGATCATTCTTCAGCAGCATTGAAAAGCTCATCATCAAACTCACTATGAATCATCCTCTGTGATCCACTGCATCAATGTATGACGGCAATCTCTGTTAGAGTATTTTATTGGCCGACTGCTGCTGGAGCACAATAAGTACTGATGGACTTTCCGTGGCCAAAGAGCCGCTGAGCAGTTTTCGTGCCCGTGTCAGTTTATTTAGTGATAGCACAGACAGCTGGATATGCTCTTTGCCCTCCTTTCTCTGCATCAGTGACACCAGCAAACTGCAGCTACACCAGCATTCACCTTTCAATACGACCCACAAAGATACCGACGCACACCCACAAACCAAAAAACTTAACAAAACGATGTGCATATTTGCTGTTCCTGCACACATAATATGATCTGCTATTTTATGCACATAAGGTCTAAGGATGCGTGCGACTAGTCAACTAGAAGTTCACAAATTGCTGCCCTTGCAAACCAGTCGCAGAAAAACTAGGCGGTAAACATATTAAAGATGTTATGACTTATTAAAGGCGTTAATAACAGCGCTGAGATGGTGATGCAGATATTTTGCAGCAGGTTGGTTACATTTAAGAAGTGTTAAATGTTTCAAAGCATGCGCACACCGTCTGGTTTAACACAGAAGGTTGATCACACCACTGCAACAGCCATTTTCTCTCACTGGGGTTCAGATTTCAATCGAGCCAACTAACAAAAAAAGCCTGGACATGTTGAGTCTTCTTGGCAGGTTTATCCTGATCAAGGCAGTGATTGGATGTGTTAGTAGGACTTTTCTGGTTAAATAAAGTTACATTTATTAGTCTAGACAGAAGATCCTTTTTCTCTACCCTCCATCGAGGCAATTAAAGCAATAAAAATAAATTACCAAGCTGGTTCAACTGGTTGTAACATCTCGACTGGCGTGCGTCACATCACCTACTCCTTTCAGCTGATGTAGGATCATAAGCATTGTCTTTAGTTTTGCTTTAGGAAACCCGTTTTTCAAACCCATGCTGTCATAGCTGGGCTGTGTAAATCCTCGGGACTTTATGGTGTCCCCTAAACCCCGTCATCCACCTTTCAGACCCCACAGGCTGCCACCAGCAGCATCATCAGACCACCTGCAGTAAAAGAGTCAGAAACATAAAAAGTAGAAGCTGCACAACACGACGGCAGGTCAAGAGCAGCTCCTCAGCAGTTTCGTAAATACGGGCGCAACCTTAGCAATGCTCTTTCTTTTATAAAAAAACTGCATTCTGTGGGTTTAACAATACTTTGAAAACAAAGTAACCGCACATCATCTCCACCCAGTTCATTCTTTAATCCAATCCTTTGCACCCTGGGAGCACCGCTGTTCTCACATGATGCAAAAAGGGTCCAAAAATAATTTAGCAAATGCGTTGAAATATTGTGGCTTCTGATAGCAACTAGTACCAGTTCTTTCATGCAACACGCAACAGCCCAAAGGCGTGTCCAACGTGAAGGCAAATTCCTGAAGAAACGTCACTGCTGACGAGCAGGAAAACATACTTCGGTTGTGCAAACCAGCTTTTATAAAAGGATCGCCCAATGCAAGCTAAAAACGCTGTTTTAGCCCCGTTCCTGACAATAAGCCACCTTTGTCCTGATTGGCAGTCTCTCAGAAACAGAAGGTTAATGAAGAGTAGCGTGGGATCATTTATGGCCTCAAAATGTGCTTTTTTAACAACATCAGGGCTTTTATTTTATTAATTCATCTTCCATTTCTAATCACTATATTGTAATGTGCTGACCTTGAATAAAATATAATGGGGTCATGACCCCACTTTAGTTAGTTGGGTCACTTTAGGGTTAATAAAACTGGATAGAAAAATAATTGTATTAAGAAAACCAACCCATCCAGCCATCCATCCATCCACCCACTCATCCACCCATCCAACGTCATCCACCCACCCATCCATCCATCCATCCATCCACCCACCCATCCATCCATCCATCCATCCACCCACCCATCCATCCATCCATCCATCCATCCACCCACCCACATCACTGTCTTGAGGACAGCAGTCTAAGCAGAGACACCGTGACCTCCCTCTCCCTCGCCACCTCCTCCAGCTCTCCTGGAGGTACACCAAGGTTTTCCGAAGCCAGCCAAGAGATGTAATCTTTCCAGGGTCTCCTCCCAGTAGAACGTGCCCAAAATAATAACTGTATTAAAATACTGGAGGCTTTTCTTTGCCTCTGGCTAAAATCTCAATGGAAAGGCAAGATGTTTTCATACAGAAAAAAAACCCCTGATGTCTATTGTATTATTAAACCTGCTGAGTAATCCATCCATCCATCCATCCACCCAGCCATCCACCACGCCATCCACCACGCCATCCATCCTTTGAGCCCCGTTTCCAACCGGAATCTTTGCAGACATGTCCAATATTAATATTAATGTCTGGATACTGAATATCTGGGCCCAAAGCCAGCAGTAAAGCTCACAACAATGATCTTTTTAAAGGTGGAATGTGAACGTGTATTATTAGAAAACAGCATGTAAAAACACGAGCGCCGTCCTTTAAGACGGGAAAAGAAACATTCAAGTTTGGCATTCCAAGATTGGAAAAGGGGAAGCACTGTGTTGTCTGTCAGAGTGATAAAGGCACATTTATCAACACACCGCTCGCTCGTATCTGTTCAGCCGAGCGCGTCCTGTCCATTCAGCGTCGCTGTGCTCTTCAGTCTGGTCCGGCTATTTTATCTACTTAGTAAAACAGCTCATATCAATGTTCCTGCTGCTGTAATGCAGACATCCGCACCAGTCAGTGTAAATTTCCCTTTCATGCTCGCTAAATTGCAAACTGGCCGTGTTTTTGCATGCCGTGAACGAGGCAACGGGACAGATCGCTTTCTGCACTCTTAGTCTGTTGACCTTTGATCGGCCTCAGCAACAACACTGCGAGGACGACAGCAGCATGAAGGAGTGGAAGTGAAAAAAACACGAGATGATTTATCCTGGCAGCTTCTCTGTTTTTCTTAAGAAGCCATTTAAGGGACACAGCTGGAAAAAAAAAAATCTAATGTCCCTTTTTTTAGAACATTTTTAACGACAGCATCCAAAGTGGGAGGAATGCTGCGGCACGCCAGCGTCTCGCCTCACCTGAGCGACCGCTGTTGTTTTTGGAGGGGCTGGAAATGGAAGGTGACTGATGGTGTTTGGGACGCAGATGCTTAAGTGGAAGAGATAATCCCCTGATGTCACCGTAACTTTTTGCATCTGTCAGTCCTTTGACCGCTTGCCAGACAGACATTGTTTAAAATCAGTCTGCATCAGCGCGATAGCCAGACTGAAATTCCTGTTTGTTTATGCAAGTTCATTGAGCTTCTGATCTTTCTTCATGCTACTCAGCTTCTTGTTGCTTCAACTGTGTTGTTTCTCCTAACCAAGCGTCAGTGAGTGACGCAGCTATTCTACTGCCATCAAGTTTCGGCTGCGGTCATATGCAGAAGAATGTTTTCCCACAGCTCTGTGCAGTAAGTACACCCTTACTGCTTCCACAGGGATTAAGAGGGTAAGACGCAGCCAACCGCTGCTGATTAAACAGATCTGATTAAGGGATCATCTGCAAGTGTGAACACCTCAGACCCCTGGGTCTGGAGCGTGCAGGTGTGTGTTAACACAATGCCACACCTTTTATAAGAGTGGCCCAAGGTTAGACCATGCAATGCTCAGAAGAGCTGCAGCTCCGACTCCACAGGCCTCAGTTAGCACGTAAAGCATTAATGTTCATGACAGTGGAATTAGAAAAAGACTGAAGAATGATGGCTTGTTTGGAAGGGCCTATAAGGAGACAGTGTCTCTTCTCTAAAATGAATATAGCATGGCTTAGTTTTGTAAAATTGCATTTGAACAAAAGACATGACTTCTGGAACAATGTCCTTTGGACAGATGAGACCAAAGTGGAGATGCTCGGCCGTCATGCACATCAGCAGCCAAGCACGGCGGTGGAGGGATGATGGTTTGGGTTTGGGCACCTTGCAGCCACTGAGTTGACCATGAACTAAAGTTTTCTACAGTCAAATGTGAAGCTGTGCAACAGGATGATGCACAGCAGCAAATCTACAATAGAAAGACTACAACACAAAAGAATCAAACGGCTGAAATGCTGTTTCCTGACCTTAAGTGAATTGGCAAAAGTTATTTCCAGCAAACCTCAATGCAGCAACGTTGTAAAGAAGAGTGGGTCAAAACTCCTCCACTGTGACGTGAGAGGCTGAGAGTCACACAGAAAATGAATGCTGGACGTTATTGCTGCTAAAGGTGGTGCTACAAGCCACTGAATCATGTGGCATAATTTATTTTTACAAGACTCCTGAGTGTCATGTGAAAAGCTTCATTTTTGCATAGTAGAAGTGGAAATTTTATAATGCCGAAATAACACAAACTCTCCGACTTCATGGAAGTCAACTGGTTGTTTCGGTTCGTTCTCACGTGTTTTAATCTGCAGCGTGAAGCCGTTCAGAGAAGCCGGACGAGCTGGTGAACAAGCGTCGACCTTCAGGGCTGCGGAAGGAAAGCAGAGCGCCCGGTGGGGGCAGACACATGTGGGCAACCCGCAGCCACATAAACTCACTGTGGATGCATTTAAGTGTAATGTTTGCTCTGCTCTCAGCTCTGTTTTTGTGACATACCTCACTCTTTAGCTGATCGTGCTCCACCACCACGATCGCCACTTCGTTTCCAGCTTTGTCACAACTTAACGAGCAGCTGCCTGCCACTGAAAAAAAGCAGTAAAATTTCTGGGCCGTAAAACAAAAAGAATGAGATGAAAGAAGTTAAACGCTCTGCAGAACCGAGAGGACATTTCACATGGTCAATGATTTATCATTACCATAAAAAAATATTGGTTTGAGTAGCCCTAACAAGTTGTAACTCTTCAATTTATGGATTTGTTACGTACGAAGTGCAGAGAACTGGAGCGGCAGCACGAGCAAAAATCCACATTAATCCTTTCATTTGTCACTTTTCATTTGATACATTTTTGCACATTAACCGATGCCGTGCAGGCAGCAGTGTGTTTGCATAGTGCATGCCACTGCAATAAAGGAGCTGTATCAGGCTTGGCACAGCCCATAGCAATGAGTGGGAAAAGTTCCTTGCTCATGACAGCCAGACTTGGCCCTGAAAAAGTAGATTGTCACCAAAGATACATTATAAAAACCCTGCTAGGAAAACAATTCCTCTAATTTCTGTCATTTACAAGCTGGAAAGAGTTGGATTTCCTCTACACAGGAAGCACGCTGAACCCATTTCTCAGACTCAAACCATTGTGCTGGACGATTGTTGGTCACTGAACCTGAAATGAATAAGCTGTCCTGAAAAGCCAGAGGAAGACAAGAGTCGGGGACAAAAGGCTGAAAGAAACAGGAATGAAGAGAAGAAGACAAAAAAAACATGCCCGGAAAGGTTAGCCTGCAACCTGCCCCAGCATGGGGTAAAGGAAGCAGAGCTCCAGCAGGCTGCTAATAATGATTTACAGTCAGTACGAGTTTCACACTTTCTGCCCGGATGTGGCAGATCGCACACCAGAATCCCATTTTTATCCCAGCTCTTCTGACGTTATCACTTTCTTACCATAAACCAGGTGAGGCCTCAGCCGATCGTCAGATAAATGCTAAAAAACAGCCTGAAACTTCAGTATCCACTGTTGCCATCTTCCCACTGTCTGCGCCTCGGATGGCGGGAAGATAGCGACAGTGAATACCGACAGTATCAGATGAAGCCGTTACTCCGAATTCTGTCTTAATCCAAACATGCCGGGAAAAAAAACAAAACTCCAAATAAACCAAAGCAACGAACTGTCATTCCTGTCATTCCAGACTCATTGCAGGGATCTGCACCTCCTGTGATGCAACATTTCCTCAATTCAAGAAAAAAAATCCCTGAAAGTTGGAACTAATCCAGAGCACACATTTGATTCACTGAGCTTCACCTCTTCCAGCTCATTTGATCTGGTGAATAGAAGCTGATGCATCCTTTATTCGAAGCAGCTCACCTGCTGACGTGTTTATTAGTTTCCAGAAACTGGCATACGCGTTCTGCAGAAGTCCTGACTAAATATGTTGCTTTCGTAACACATGTCACAGTTTTTGCCTTTTGTGGGTTAGGTTTATGACGGGCTAATCTGGTTATTGAGTAAACAAGGTTTTGTGCATGTTTTGTGAGTGGAAGTGTTGTTATTGTGTGTGATTATACTACTCTACATGGTCATCTAATACTCTGCGCATCTTTTCAGGGATTACAGATGTATGAGTCCCTAAATCTCCTTCCTGTTTGCTTAATGGGATAAATTTTTTGTGCACAGTTCCTGTTAAAATAAGTAAAACTAAACCAGAAGCAGTCCAAGAGCTCAGGTGCTCGAGAAGGTGTTTTAAAGGTATTTTCGGCCCACAAACTCTAAAATCTAGATTTGGTCAGGGGTCTGTTGACGTCACAGGGACTGCGCATGCTATTAGTACCAGATCGGAGCCAAAGGTGTGTGAAACTTACAAAAATAATAAAGTAATTGAGTAATGTTCAGGGCCTATATTTTTTATGGGGTGTCCCGGTTGTTGCCACTAACTGGTAAGCAAAACGTGCACTGGGTACTTCCTTAGTTATGTCATATTATATTACAGCTTTATTGGCATAACATATTTTGGGGTCAACTCGAAAGAAGAAGTGAGATTGGAGGTAAACTGTAACACGATGTGTAGAATCCCAGCAGCGTGTCCTAAATGATGCCAACTCAAACAAAGGCAGCAGAGTTTTAAGCAGAGTCTTAAAGATCAAACACATTTTATGAATGTTTGACCTTGAAGAAGAGGTCGCGGATCCAAAGTAACGTGATATTTGAAATCTTTATACAGTACTTTCTATACGCTTGTAAGAATCAGAGTTTCTGGGTTATTTTTGTCCATTTCTGACCCATTCTGAAGTTGGCCTTGAAGATCTCGGTGGATGTTGACCTGACCCCACTCTGCACCCCCCCAGACAGAATGGCACGAACACTCGCAAACGCCACCAAAAACACAACCTCCTTGGTCGGCGGTAACAAAGTTTGAAGAAAGTTTTAGGCGATCTTCCAGTGGGCAGGTGGGCAAGTGCACGGAAAATGTGCGGTGGCTCCAAAACCACAGCAAACCGTGAGTGAAGGCAATGGCGGTAAACAGCAAGTCGACACAAATGGCTGCAGACACGACTCTAACTCGAGCAAGAAGCCCAATGATCCGACAATCATCTGGGAGCGCTGTCCTCCTGAAGCAGAGGTGTCAGCATCATATCAGAACCAGGGGGTGTTGAACCCAGAGGGGACCTTGAGCCAAACCAGGCTCAGAGAGCAGCTGCAGTGATGGTTAGTGGGTGACGGTACAGGAAATAGATGCACAGAGAGCGATCATGGACAACAATCAGGACAAAACACAAACTGCAGGAGACGATACGACTGTTGAGTCATTTTTCAAAAGCAGATGCGTTTCTGTTCCTTCACGGTTTCGTGTTAGAATAACAAATACAAACAGGAACACATGCAGGCCTAAAAGAGATTTTCACCCACCAGCGTCATTATGTCTGTGCGCTGTTATTGTTGGACGACAGAAAACATCAGCACGTCCCTGTTCACGCCTGCTGACAGACTTTCTAGCTCAAAGTGACTCGAGGTTTTAATTTGCATGCAGGCAGATCCCTGAAAACAGCGTTATCCACATTCTTCATCTGATGCTGGTGTCAGCGGCAGCGCGCCCTCCTCCTCCTCTCCTTCCTCACTACACTTGGATAACAAGTTTTTAGAAAGCCTGGCTAAGCGTGAAGTATTTTGGCAAAACGTTGGTGGCACCACCTGTTTGTAACTCTAATTCCTGAACTGTCCCTCTGAAATCCCCGGCAACAGCAGCCTGGACCCCCGAGGTCACGCAGTTCAGGTCCCCGGTGGGCTGACTGAAGCCATCAAAGACGCAGCACAAACGGCAGCTACACAAACACGTGCCATAAACTTTATAGGTTGTTTTTTTTTTGCTCTCTGGCTGCGCTGGGAAATATTGTCTCGCGTTGCCAAGGCAATCGGAAAAGCCGATGGCATGCAGCGAGTCTTCACCGACTCCGAGGTCACCCGGTCGGGCTAAATAAGAGGAAACGGCCCTCTTCTGTCACGCTAATCCCGAAGCCTGCAGCACCCCGCGCTGCCGGACAGGTCCACACCTCCAAACAGCCCCAACTGCTCCATTACCGCGCTGCCACGGGCGTCGACAGGCAGCTTCTCGCTGCTTAATCCTGTGGCTCACAGGGGGCTTGGTGTGATGAGGGAGAGTGGAGGACAGACTGGGGGGGGGGGGGGGGGGGGGGGGGGGGCACAGAGGGCGGGGGGGGGGGGGGGGGGGAGCGTGTGT
>VUQK01027704.1:10665-26296 GCA_015106715.1 Bujurquina vittata | reverse complement strand
GCTACGTAACCATCTGTGAACTACCTGTTCCACAAACACGCAGCCCCGCTTCCTGTTGTTCACTCCCAGATCAAGTGGTGCAACGCACAATGAGCGTGTTTACATGAACACCAGTGTGGCGCTTCTGAGGCTTATCCCACTTTTGCTCATATTCAGGACATTCCATCTGCATGTGGCACAGAGAAATATATGCTGCGCATATGCCTGTGTACACACTAAACACTAGTATCCATGTTACTGATTACTGCATTATGCTTGTGCAGTGATCTGTAACTTGTACAAAAACAGACTTTTAGAGCTGCCAGCGTCCTGGTGACTAACCTGCTCCCTTAAATAAGAGAAAAAATCTGACTAGTGGACTTGACCAAACAGCCAGAGTCTATTAAATAATCTCCAAACCAATAATTATTTTATTTAAGAGACCATTCAAACCACATCCTTAGTTTAACTGGCTAGGCAGGAAATCGATGTTCAGTTGTCATCCAGCAGTATATATGCCACCTGGCACCAGCTCAACTGGCAGCAGGTCTTGTAGGGTGAGACTGGGTTGATCCTACTTAGAATAAAAATACACATCGTGATATCTGGATGCTGAAGTCTCTACGTTAACATTTGTGTGACCATATCTGGATGAGAGCGTGCCTCCAGTAACTGTATGAGCGCAACACTCGTTTTTGTTTTTGTGAGACGACAACAGAATGTTGAAGTGTTCCAGTGAATGCAGCGATAAAGACACAATTAATAAAAAATACATGTTTAAACACGCTCTGAAACTCTGAAGCTGCACGCAGGAGATCCTGATAAGATGAAGCCAAGTCATAGGTTCATGTGCACGTATAGTCACTGGCAGGGTCAGTTAAAACTTTAAAAGAGGAAAGCAGATGATTCATTTAAGATGCTTTCATCTGAGAGCTTCAGGGACTTCTTTTTTTTTTTAACCAGACTTTGTTCTGAATTTGGAAACTTCAAATTCAATGAGGGAGTGCAGAGACTTTCCATCTGCATGAATGACCAGAGTCTAGCAGACAGATGACCGCTGACCGCACTAATTGTTACCTGACTAAATGTCTATACAGAAGGGTTTTTTTTCTAAACATAACCTTCATGAAGTTAGGATTTATTGCATGACTACACTAGTTTCACCCATAGACTGTATATAAAAGATGGGCAACCTAACGTCGCCCCTAGTTTTTGAAGCCAATAAAGATGTTCCAAAAACTGCATTTTCTTCTGGATCAATTTCATCCACAGACTCACAAGTTAAAATGTCCATATTTACAGTTAATTTGCCCCTTAGTGTTGTGTTTAATAACCTTTTCAATTTTAAACAATTTACTGTCACAGTGAAATTAACCTGTTCCGTAAGAGTCCAGCTCCAGCTCATGTTCCCTGATCCACTGTTTGATGAATTTAGCTCCACAATGACAGGGTGAGCGACACCGAAGGATCCAAAAGTGACTTGGCTCGCCTCCTGGGGTAAGGGGTAGGCTCCAGCACCCCCCCTCCTCCACAACCCTGAACTGGACAACCAGAAGAAAATGGAAAGATGGATACTTTAGTGTAAGATTGAAAGTTTGTGGCCACTTTGAGTAACAGGTAGGTGCTGACCTGGATGCTAACTATCTCAAGTCAGTCAGTGGATAGGTCAGTTAACTTAACCCCGTGCATGTCTTTGGACTGTGGGAGGAAGCCGGAGAGAACCCACGCAGACACGAGGAGAACATGCAAACTCCACTGAGTGGTTTTACACTCTTGAGCTCATTTCCCCTTCATAACATTTGTTTAATGAGGAGCTGCAGCTGAACGCTGTCTGTGAGACTTTGCATCCACTGGAGTCACTAAACTGGATCCTCTCCAACGTGTTTGTGCTGTTGGTGCCTTTTGCAGAGCACATTATTTTATTCCTGTTTTATTTAGCACTAATGAGCAGGCATGTGTGTTGTGAATGCTGCCTGCTAACAAAGCTTTCTAGCCTTCATTGATAACTTAGCAGCCGTCGACCTAAAAATTGAGGAGTCAGATGTCTTTTTTTCTTCTTCTTTTTTAACAAAGATACTGAAAACCTTTGTGTCTCACGTGTGAGTCTGCCAGCATTTTCACTGTCAACAGAAAGCTCTGCATGGCAGAAGAGACGGGACTTGGCCAGTTTGACCGTCTCTCCTGTGGCGTGCGAGTGCACTTCAGTGCAGTAAATGTATAGAACCATAAACACGTTGTGGTTGTGTGGCGAGTGCGACCTGCAGGGTTCATTATCAACACACCTGTCATGTGGTTTCAACGTCCCCTCGGCGCACTTTCACGTCGCACTTCACATAAAGTTTTAATTATCGATTAGCTCAGATGTGCTGGCGACGACTGTCGCCTTCTTTGTTCCAGCCCACGAACTGGTGAAGCTGGAGGAGGTTCCTCTGTTCCACTAACAGTAAGAAGAGGACCTGAGAGGGACATTTTGAGAGGAATCCTTGCTGTAAATAAACAGAGGAGGGAAGGGGGGGTTAAAGGAGGAGGTGAGCTGTGCAGGGAGGGAGGGAGGCTCTTTTATTGCAACAGCTGATTGTTCTGAGAGTCAAAACAACGCACGCTCGAGCCGCTGTGGACTGGCATTGTAATAACAAACAATTCTTATTTTCTGCCATTGAGGTTTATACAATCTCAACTTTCTTGCAGAGGAAAAAAAGAGCCCGACCGCAGCCAAAGTGGGTGCAAGTATCTGCCTGCACGCCGGGGGGGTCGCAATAACAGGAACACGCACAGTGGCCCCTGCAGCGCTGCAGATAAGAGCCATGCTGAATGAGGTCCTCGGGCCGCCACATGAAAAGTGCCAGTAATGAATAATGCTGATAATATTCAGCTATTCCAAACGAGGCAGAGCCTGGAATCCGAGGAGACAAAGCCAAAATGGAAATTACGCGCTCACTGCCACCGTCCTGTGTGCATCACGGAGTCACGGGCGATGTCACAACTCACCGTGACAAGTCAATGCCACGCATTTGTCTCGCTAATTGTTAGTTATTTTCTTCTATTTGTGTCCTTGGGATGGCTCTGCCGTAATGGAAAACCTAAATGACAGCGACTTCTGGAATGCAGCTCGCTTTAAAGGCTTTTCTCGCCCATCCGCCCTTTACAACACTCGACAGGAAGTCGTGATGAATGTAAAGGTGGAATAATTGTATACGGCACGCTGCTTTACTGCACACTCTTCTGGAGCGGAATCCAGGACAGCTTCCCGTGAATGTCAAACGTCGTGGCTGCCGGTCTCTGCGAACGAAAATATTATGAAACTACTAACTAATATTTAAAAAACAAAGCGGATTATCAGCTTTTATCATCAGCAAGCAGAGGAAAAGGCCTTCCTCTGTGTTATGCAATAAAGAGACATTTGTGGTGGTAAAACGAGGCCAGGGGTTACTTTTGTTTTATGTATCGTTTCCCATTTAATACAAGTTGGTATGCCCTGATTGTGCTCCTCCTGACGAGCTGCAGCGACGAATGCAGACGGCCCACTCTGTGATTATGAGAAGCAAAATGAATCTGTGCCTTCGCAGGGTATACTTGTCATAAACAACCCTGTGGTTTGCACTCAGTCGTGTTTCAAGGCCTCGTAATCATTGCAAACTCAGATTAATCGCTTTAAATATAGATACAGGCTGTTGCATGTGACCCTTCTCATGGTGGAGGTGCACAAAAATAACAGCAGTTAAGGCGGATACGGCAGGTATGCCTGGCAGTTGCTGGAATTGCAGGGTAAACATTAATTAGAACAGAAATTCAGTTAAATCAGAGATTTGTGGCTAAAACTGTAGAGGTATACATCAAAATCCCTGTCTCCAATAAATTGCATTACTATGCTGCTGAATTGTTTTTCCAAATACATTTTAAAGGAAACATAATTACTGCCTGGAACACTAGAAATCCAGTTTAGGCATCATTATGTTTCTGAACTGTGTGTGGTTTTGTGTACGCAACAAACCTCCGGCTCAATTAATACAGAGTAAACCTTTCTGAGACAGTTACATGCCTTTACAGACTTTCGATTGATCACACAGACTGTATATAAACACGGACCCAAAGAGCTCAATCGCCCCCTGGTGGTTTGTTGCAGAATAAGTCGCAAACTCCGCCCCCCATCATGCTGGCAGAGTTGTACTGACGAATCACAGAAAGCCTCAGAAAGAAAGTACAAGAATCAAGCCGGCAACCTTCCAGTTGGTAGTAAAAGAAGAGAGAAGAAAGAAAAGAAATATGCAGATAACACATACAGAGACTAAACCGTTCTGAAAATCCATGGTTGAATTAAGTCTGTGGATCCAGAATGATTCCAGTTTTTCCTATTTTAGTTTCATATGAATTTATGAAGGAATGCCAGAAAATATCCAATTTTGGCCCACAGTGCCATCAAAACATCCAGCATGCTTGATTCCGATCCTGATTGTATTCAAAGATTTGTCGTCTTCAAGGCAACCACTGCTGAAATGCAAATTTGTCCCTAGCTTTCTGAATGATCGCAGAGCCTAACTGGCAGTGGCACTTCCAGGACGGTTTAAAATGCGGTTGCACAGTGAAACCAGGAACCAATCAGCAGGAGGACCTGTGAGAAATCAGAAATATCGGCTGCACCAAACTGGCAGAAAATTCAGCAACTGCCACCTCAAGGCCCCCCCTTTAGCTCCACTGTGGGAGGTAATTAAAGACAGCAACTAGTATTTTTGTGACAATTTGACCATTCCAGTACCAGACAACAATTAATAAATAAATAACATACAAAATCACTGGCAAGCTTAAGGATTTGGAATGAATTACAGTAGTTGCCATTTTCCCAGCTACAAAAGTGTAAAATTTAAATGATTTAAAACTCATTAAACATTTCAATGTTAAGTTAAAATAGACGTAACCTTCCTGAACGACGCCTGGGTGTCCTCTTTGGCCTTCCTAGCAAGAGCAAGTTTATGCACAGCAACTTTTTAAAGAATATTTTTAGCATCTGTTCATCAGAACAAAACAAACATTCATGGCTGTAAGATGAATTAAAAAGACAAATTCACCACAAACGACTCAAACTGGTGAAGCTTCACTCCAGACTCCATAATGTATCTTACTGACCAAACCGAGCGCCGCCGAAGGATCACATGCACGTTTATATTTCAAATACTAGGCTTGCAGCAGTAGTACGTCAATAGTACTTGAGTAGTACTTGCATTCTGTTATCTACTTTCTTTAAATTTGCTTTCTTCACTGCAATAACGTGAACAGACGGGCTGATTGAATGTCGACACCTCCATCTGCGGTGCTGCTTCTGCCATCATACCGTGACCAGTTTGGACCGGAGACATAAAGGATAAATCTGAGATTAGCCTCTGTGTATCATTATGGGCTGTGTAATAAAAGGACACAAATGTATGGAAGCTGTGATTTTGGCGGTCTTCCATTAAATTCCACAGAAGCACCTTTTTAATAGTGCCAGTCAGCCATTAAGCTGCTGAGAACTCAAGCTCTCTGAACTATGGATGCCCTGAGGACATGTGAGCCACAACTCGCCACTCCTTATGGAGCATTCCCAACCAATCAAAACAATTAAAGTGCCGAGAGGAAGTCAACAGGAAGGATAGCTTCAATGGTATGGGCTTCCAAGAATATTTGTTAAAAAAATAAATATAGGTCCCCAAAGCCGAGGGTGACTCAGAGAAACATAATCACATCAAACACCTAAAAACAATAAGCCACCACTCTTCTACACCCGGCCTCTCTGCTACTATTTGCCTGTTATTCAGGTTGAACCGGAGCAATCACAAGCTCATTCTCAATGCAGAGAAAGAAGAGTGCCAAGTAACTGTGACGGGCACACAGGTTTGCTTCTTTCTGACTTTGATCTATTAAAGCGCAACTATGTTTCTAATTAGACGTGAGAAAAAATGTTGCTATGGGCGAAAAGGTTTCTACAACAAACCGCTCCCTGTCAGCTCTGCAGTTGAGTCACTTTGGTTTCAGTGCAAGTTCATCCAAGTCTTCTGTGTTTTGCACTAATATGGGCCAACTCCGTGATGCCAAGGCTGCCACTCACAGTACACAAGTTCAGGTTTATCGTAAATGCTTTGGCACATTTCCCATATTTAATCGCAATACCACAAAGCGAGTAACTGCAGATGCGGTTACACCTGCCCCACTAAGTTTGCCACTGTGCTCGGTGAAAGGAGTAAAAGTGATTTTATTTACTCATTTTATTTACCCATGAGCCCCATGCTAAAAGGCTGCAGGGGCCTGGATTACAGTCTGCACTGGACTGCGTGTCATTCCCCTTTATGCTTGTTTTTCAGTACTGCATTTCTCTCTGTTTGCATAGATATTTGCCTACACAGAGGGGTTTGGAGGGGGGGGGGTCTCTCTTGACCCCCCCCCTTCAAATTAAACTTTGAAGATGAAATCCGTGCGCCTGTCCTTCTCACTATGGGGCAGCACTGCTGCAGCACTGCCCCCTATCGGTGCAGCACGGTACTTTCTGCCTCACTATATTTGCACCGTGCACAAGACCGATCACAAAGAATAAAAATGGCGCACAGAATTATTCAATATATCAGACAGACTGTGGAGCATCAGCATGTGTAATCAAACATGTATTTTGGCGATATAAAGAGAGACGGCAATGAGCATGCGCCAACCGCCTGCTTCATTTATTGTATGTGACACAGCGCCCCCAGAGGGGAGCCACAGCACTGCACTGGCTCATCCCGCATTTCTTCCATGTGTTTGAACAGGCGATGCGTAAATTCCACGATTTTGACCATTAACGTGTTGAAATAATTCAGAGAACAGTTTTATAGAACAGTCATGTGGTCAAATGTATTTTGTCTTATCATTGTTAGTGTTTTACTTGTCATGATGACACCTCCCCTGACCGCACGTCAATGATGCTGCCCCCTGGTGACAGTAAACGGCTACAAAATGTAGGTGATGGTCTGAAAAGCTTTCCTTAGGACTGCTCCAAAACCACATCCAAGCTATCAATCCTCTCTAACACTAAAAAATTAAAATGGTTCATACAACTTTGTATTTGATCAGAATGTATCCACGAGAAGATAATGTGTGACGAGATATTCAATCTGTAAAACAAACTGTTCTTTCTTTTGATGCATATTCATGTGTACAGATTCAAATAGCTGCAAATTTGATGTGTTTTCTCCTTTCATTTGAAAAGCTCTGTGACACTGTCTGCGTACTGGCTTTTCTATTCCGACTTATCTCTTGAGTGCGCTCGCTGCTGAACAAAAACACACAAACGTTGTGGTGTTCTTTGCAGTTTTCTTTATGGATTGCTTTCTGTTTAGAAATGAGACTAAAATATCACATCTCCACTCCTGAAAAGTTGCAACTGAAGTCAGCCGGTTGTAGGGGAAGTTGCATCCATCTATCTTGCACTGGGATCCCTTTCCTTCGTCTGAAGCTCGGCATTCACTTCAGTTACATTCCGCTTTGTTACATCAAATCCCAGCTTTCCTTAAGTGCTCAGCTCCAAACGTTAGGGGTGAGGATTGAAGAGCTACGGGGCATTTTCCAAATATCTAAAGCCGTCACTTCAAATAAACTACTGCTCTTAGTGCATAAAAGCCACATGAGGCAAAAGAATAAGGCTTTTTTCAAACATTGGTGCCATTTGCATTAAATTGCCCTCTGCAAACCTGTAAAGAAGTTTTAGGATTTTGTGCCCTGAAAAGGAAAGTCCTAGAAATACATTTTGTAAACAAATGGTTTTCTCCACAAGACAGTCAACCAGTTGCTTTATCTGCACTTGCTATCGCCATCCCATAATGTTGTCCAGTATCTCTAGTTTGGTATCAAAGAAAAACGAGTCACGAAGAATTTTGGCATCGACTTGGTAACACTGATCACAACAAAGCTCTGGAACGAACACTAAAATTAACTTCAAGGATGGATTATTTTGCCAATCCTTTTCCAAAGTCAGGAATAAACTCCATCCATCCATCATCCATCCATCTTCTTCTGCTTATCCGGGGCTGGGTTCCAGGGGCAGCAGCCTAAGCAGAGAAGCCCAGACCTCCCTCTCGCCAGCCACCTCCACCAGCTCATCCGGGGGGAGTACAAGTCATTCCCAGTCCAGCTGAGAGATATAATCTCTCTGGGTCTGCCCCGGGGCCTCCTCCCTGGAGGACATGCCCAGGAGGCATCCTACTAAGATGCCCCAACCACCTCAACTGGCAAGAATAAACTTATTTCAGTTAACGACAACTTAAAGACAAACCACTTGTGTGTAAAAAGCAGGAGTGAAATCAGGATTTATGCCGTGCAGCTCCACGTAGCCTGCAGTGGTATCTACACACATCTGCACTCAAACACCTCTGGGGACTCTGATTAGACAAACCTGTTGCACGCACATAGAGATGCAGGACGCACACACCGCACTCTAATAACACCATTGCGTGCCAGCTGTTTCTCCTTCCCTACATTCTCGCCATGACATCACAGGGTTAACATATTCGCAGCGTTACAGAGCGGCTAGTTTAAGTGGGACTGACAACCGGTGACATTAAGCAGCATTCCTTCCACGCTGCCTGCCCTGCTGGGGAAAGCAGTTAGAAGATCACAACATGTTTGAGTGAAGTTTGATGAGCGTGCAGAGCCGAGGGGAAGAGGCTTAGAGAGGATTTCTGTGATCGCGTTAGAGCCAGTAAGTGGTGTTCAGCGCAGAGTGGAGCACATTAAAAAGGAAAATCACTGTAACATTGAAAACAGTCAGAAATGTCATCAGTTCCAACAGGCCTGACGTTAAGACACGCAAACTGTAAAGAGATCAGTGTGTTCCTCAAATAATAACTTTGCAGCCACTTGTCTCAAGTGCTTTAACGCTATTTAAAGGTAATGATGCTTCTAATGTAACTAAAGTGGCCTTTCACTTATGAGTCCAAAAGCCTTGAAAAATCTCTAAAGATTTTAAATGTGATGTTAAGTATTTGCTGAGTTGAGACACACGTGCCCAAAGCAGGCCTCTGGAGGTGACGATGCCTCACAGCGATATCACATCAATGGCTCCATCATCAGTGGCACCCAAGAATGAAACGTGATAAGGCGTATAATTACCTCACTTCTCATTTGGAAAAAAAAATCATCTCCATTTTCAGTTTGCGTCACACTTCTCACAGTTTCACAACTGCTTAGCAAAAAGTTTGTGAGTTTGAACACAAGTCAACATTTTCCATGAAAACTACCGCAGCAAACCGCCAGCAAAAAAAGCAATCACAAGGAGGGCATTACAAGTTGCAGTCAAATTAAAAAGAAAGGAACGAGGTGGCGTCACAAAGTTACAAATGGGTTATGGCACTAATATTTATCGAGACAGCGTGATTAAGAGAAAAATGATAGCTTTCTTATCGTGTAGTCTGCAAAACTTTTAAACAATTGGAACGGTTAAAGCTACTTCGTCACCATCTAAGATCAGAGATTGCGTCCGATGATTGTCTACCTCCGTGACTGCAGCTGAAACGAGCTGAAAATGTGACACTGAAGCATCGTGATGACGTGCACTGAAAACTGACCTTTATTCAAGTATTTGCTCCCACAAACCATAAAAATAGGACAAACGTAGGACGCATGCACATTCCTGCCACCGCGTTACACCGATGTTTGTGTGTGTTTGGCATCGGTTGCAAAGGGGTTTGTCAGATAACAACCTGATCTCCAGAGTATCCGAGGATGACTATGCCCTGGCTGAGACAGATGCGTCCGGTATGCTATCTGATACGCCTCGCCCAAACGGTGTGAAAACTCCCCGGCGTGAAAAGATACGGGGTGAATCACAAGAAGAAGAAAAAAGTGTGCAGTCGCGAACACCCTCATGGCCGCTTTAAGGTCTGATCAACGCAGCTCAAAATGTGTTCAAGTCTGCTGAAGCGTCGCGGCGTAATCTGAGAATGAACTGCTTAGCTCAAGAATAAATAGGGGGACAGTAAAACTGAGAGTTTTTAGCACCGTGTTTACTGGTGTGCAGCCGTGTGGGTTAAAAC
The DNA here is from genome assembly GCA_015106715.1 of Bujurquina vittata. Lineage (NCBI taxonomy): Eukaryota > Metazoa > Chordata > Actinopteri > Cichliformes > Cichlidae > Bujurquina > Bujurquina vittata. Next base: position 16,286 of record VUQK01027704.1, on the reverse strand, counting down.
CCTCGCCAGAGCAGGGCTGAGGTGGTATCACGTTCCTCAATCATGATGTCATGGACGCCACTACTGTGTGCTATCTTTGTCCATCAGCTGCCCATCCTTATCCCATCAGGGTATGAGGGTTTGTAACATCCCCGCGCTGCTTTCACGGACAGAAATATTGCCTAAACACAAGGAAAAAGTAAAGTAAAGTGACCTGCTAAACATCTCTGTGAACGCCTCTGCTGCCAGCCTGATTGCCTCTGGCTTGTAAACTCTTGGAAAGACACAGCAGTGCAGGAAGCAGAATTGAATGCATCTCTCCAGGGTTAGCAGATTCCCAGGAGAGCCTGCTCGCTTTGCTCCTTTCTCTGTTTGGCTAAGCAGGATGGACGTTTGGCCGGAGCTGCCGTGCTGGAAGCTGACAAATGAACACTGTGCTGGCAAGCGGAAAAGCGGTTATGAAAGAAGCAACTCTGATGCAGCTTTCACCCAAAAATGAAAGAGTAAACAAAGTGCAGCTAATGCAGGGTTTAGAAAAGGGATTTGCTGATTAAAGCTGTCTGGCTCTCAGAGGGAGTGAAAGACCAACATCATCAAGGCCTACTGCAGTGTGTTTTCCCCCTCTGACTGCACAGATGCAAAACACGTCAGTACTAAAGAATACTGCATGTTTTTACTGCACTTTGAGACACGTCTTACTTCCCAAATCCTAAACAGAAACACAAACTTCCCTTTGCGCAATAAAATTAATGTTATCATCTACGATAACGCTGCATCGCTGGACTCCATAATGGTTTTATCTCAGCAATGACACCAATTGGGAAACATGGTGGACTTTCTTTAACACAGAAAACTTCACAGCGCCATGAAATTCAACATATTTGAATGAAAACGACCATCAAAAGTAGTTTTATGGCATTGACCAAACTGAAAGGGGCAACTTATTCCCTCCCAAAAACTGCAGTCATTGTGTTTTTATTTGGTCTGAACTGGTCACATGACCTCCAGTGAGAGACGGCTTGATGAAACTACATAATAAAGCATTAAAGGTCATCACCTCGTGGGTTTGCGCTCGCATTTCTGTTTCTGTGTGCACATGTTATGCAGCTGATATTTACCACATCTGGCTGTTATTTTTAATTGCTATCTGCACATCATTAAAAGGCCTCCACCCACGGACTGCAGATTAAAATTACCTTTTAGCAGCACCTGGCACGGTACAAGTATTGTGCAATTTCCCTGCTGAAGAAGCTAAACATGCAGCCGCAGCCTGCTCTACTAGGATGTACTCAGACTGCAAATGCACTACTGTAGTATCAAATCTTGCCCTTTGCCTGCTGCTAGCAATAAAACATGCCATAAGCAATGCTGCCATGGCCTTCTTAGAGAAAAGAGGCTTTCTCCTGGCAGTCCTTCCAAACGAGCCGTACTCCCTCAGGCTTTTTCTAATTTCACTGTCATGAACTTTAGCATTTAACATGCTAACTGCAGAGTCTGAGCTGCAGCTCTTCATGCATTGCACAGTCTGACCTTGGGGTAAATTAGCTCAGCCATCTTTTCCTGGGAGGACGTGGAAATGTCTTAAATGGTTTCTTCTGAATGTGTTTTCTCTCTGTAGTTTGGAAAGGACCTTATAAACTTTTCTAGATTGATGAGCAGCAACACTTGCTTCTCCAAGATCATTGCTCCTTTGCACACACCTGAAGGCTTCAGACCAGCAAACTACCAAAACATCTGCTTCATAGAGGTGATGATCATTTAATCAGGTGCCTTTGAGTAGCAGCACGTGGCTGCTGCTTACTTTTGTAATTCCTACGGAAAGAGTAAACTGCTCAGAGTCCTGTGAAAACTTTCTTTTCAAACGACTGTAAGATGTCAAATTACACGCAGTCTATCACCAAACTCACAGCTGATACCCGGACAGAGTGTCCAAAAGATGCAGCAAACCTCAAATATTCTGAAGAGGATGGATATAAAATAATGCACAAAGACAGCTACAACCTTTGCATTGGATGGCGTAAAAACAAAGTCTTGCTCAGCCTTCGTAATAAAGAGAAGCAACAGGCTGGTCGAGAAATGACATTTCTAAAAGCTGTAGAGCTTAAAAAGTGGGCGAAACAACGACAAGTTCCATCAGTGCTCTGACTCACATTCACCTAGCCTGAAATGATCCCACAAACACGCGGAAAGTCCATCAATTATAAGGTGGCTGCTGCAAATATAATGTAGATGTGAGACTCCTGCCAGATCTTTGCTCCATAATCATAACAGCGTTACCTGATTGGGTGCCTATTAAGCATGACTACAGTGTTTTCCAGTGGCCATGGCAACAAAGGAGCCTGATTAAGCTGCATGAACAGGAAGTGCTGCAAGGACAACAGGATGTGCCCTGGCTCCGCCGCCGGGGGGTCGAAGAATTCAAGGAAGTTATTGTACTTTGTGGAATGGGCCTCAGGAATGCAAGATGTCTGCCATTTCTTTTTTTTATTTCGAGCTCTGAGTCGTATCACATGTGGAAGGCGACAGGCTTTGAAGATAATGTGACCCCGCTGGATGCATGCGTGGCACGGTGCTGGCACACGGATGTTTGTGGTCACCCACCTCCGCATTCCCCGACGACGGCCTGAAGGATTCGCGGACGGGGACCTTCCCTCGGCGGTCACTGGGCTGAGGGAACACAGACGCTCAGTCACACCACGGAGGTGCACGGAAAACTTGTCACCTGAAAAAACAGACTGAAATATGACCCTTCTAACCTCAACAAAAACAGTGATAAATTGAGCGAGGTGTCACCATCTGATGGATGCAGGCTTTCAGAGAAGATAATCAGCAGGAACGCTGACCGCTGCACCTTAAGTTTGGCTTCCAGGAGCTGGAGCTAAACATTCTTTCCACAATGGAAAACAATTTAGTGTATACAGTGCATGCACTGTGGGCTTACGCTAAAAAGCTTTAGGCCTCCAACACATTTAGTGGAAATTTCCTGAATTAAAACGTGTGTGTGTGTGTGTGTCTGGTTAATGGTAAACCCACTCTACCTTCTAAGTCAGAGCCATTTTTCGGCACATAAAGGCAGAAAAATTAATGAGTTAAGTGCACATTAGATGAAGAAAACGTGTAATAAAGCATCCATCCATCCATCTTCTGCCCCCAGCCACCTTCTCTGAGCCACCCGAGAGACCTGACCTCTCCGGTGTGTCCTGTGTATACCCCGGGGTCTCCTCCCAGTAAGATACACCTGAAACGTCATCTAAGAGACACACCTGAACCACCTCGACTGGTTCCTGCAAAGAAGGAGCAGCAACTCTACTCTGAGGCCCTCCTGAATGACCAAGCTCCTCACACAGTCTCTAAGGGTGATCCCAAACACCGCCCACCATCAATGATTTCATTCTTTCTGTCACTAACCACGGCCTCTAAGAGATCACCCGGCAAAGCAACACCTTGTGTCACTGCTTGGATCACTGCAGCCCATCCCCCAGAGAAAGAGCTGTAGAGGCCAGGTCATTTGTGGACTTGCAGGGTTAATAAAACATGCTAAAAAAGCTTTCTTAACAAGCAGCTAACCCGCTGAACATGGATGTATACTTCTGATAATCCTGCAACCATCAAGCGACCAAATTATTTCAGGAGCTAAAAGTGTGGTGGTAAATGTTGGCTAAAATGTGACACTTAAGGATCAGATAGTGTCACTGTAACACCAGCAGATGAACTGGTGATGCCGTAATGATTGTAAAATAATCATTCATTGCTTCTGTGCTTCTGCTTAACACAAAATCTACACTTGCATCTTCTTTTTCCATCCATCCACCTTCTCATCCAGATATGGTTTGAAAGCCTCACCAGCAACCGCTCATAGCTGTGGCCAGCTTATAAATCTAAATGAATCTAACGAGCATGTCTTTGGGCTGAGGATGAACACAGGGGTAACCGAAGAACCCACGCAGGCACAGAGAGAACATCGCGCTTCAGACGTGGAACCTTCTTCCTGCAAGGCAACACTGCAAACCGGTGCACGGCAATGCCACCAGATTTAAAGTGTTTTATTCACAGATGCTTAAAACATTTGGATTACTGAACAAAATATCAAAAAACCACAGAGTGTATCGTACAATTTCAGAGAATGGTGGGGCCTTGGTCACCTGGAGGGGTAATCTGTCGGTTAACTCGCTCACTGCACACATCAGCTGCTGCACAGCAACCACCAACAGAGCCGGACTCTCTTTTCTAGCCTGTGGCATCTATTCGCACACTTCCTGTAGTCGGATTGTGTATCCAGCAGCCTGACATTGTGCTCTTGTGCAGTGTTTTTGATCCTGCCACCCTGTGAGCCCTGCCCGGGTTCTGGATGTTTCTGCCCTGACAGCCCTTCTCCCTGACGCGTGGATGGAGCTGTTGTCCTGAGGGTCAGAGGGCAGCGGGGTCATGGGTTAACACCACAGGCTGCTCTACAACAACAAACAAGTTGTCCCCAAATCCCCAAAAGGAAGCTGAAAGGCTTCACTTTCAGGTCCCATAAATCCCATCACACCCCAAACACGGGGCTAATTCCCGCGCCCACGGCGCCACCGTGAGCGTCTCTTTCACAGCCACTGATGAGTGTGTGAGCGTGTGGATCGCATGTTTCTCAAGGCAAGTCTTTTTTCCTTGCCGCTGTCAGCTCTGCCGCACCTCCTCGGTCTGCATCCACGGCATTAAAAACAAGTAATGGAGTGAAACACGTCGAGCTGATGGGGGATGAGGGCGAGAGGCCTGATCCGCTGACGGATCAGATGTTAGCTCGGCGATGAAAGCTGCGCTCCGCCTGCGGGATCAGGGGGTCTGCTGGTGCGCCTGGAGGTGCAGCCAACTGCACCTAAATCCCCGCTGATGATGTGATCTTCAATGGAGGGGTTAACAAGTTTGACCTCTCAAAGGCCTCACGGTCAAAGACAGACAGACACACAAACACGCAGGACGCCAGCAGAGAGGATGTGCAGACACTTGTAATTAAAACAGGGTGCTGCAACGTGCACGACAAAAATGCTGGACTGCAGACGGGCGTCATACAGTGTACGAATGAGAATGAATTATTCCTTCACTAAAAACAGGATTCTGATTCTTTTTCATGAATTCCTCCATTAATTCGTTAATTATTTGATGAGTGATTTAGTGCATGCTGGACGATGGTCTAAACTCTTGCAGAGACTCTCGAATAATACAAATGGTGATATATGCTGGATGGAGCAATGATTATGCACTCAAACACAGTCAAGTCAAGCTGCAAGAAGCTGATCACTGTCTAAAATAACATGTTGGGTTATGAACTCTCTTTTTGTCCTGCGTTGTAAATCCAGCCTCGTCCTTTACAGCCTTTAGCCCAAACTCACTGCTCAGCTCAAGCTGAAACGACTAAAAGAGAGAATTTCTGGAGCGACCGTTAAGAAGTGCAGCTTTCTCTGTCTCTGGGTCTTCAAGGGTGTCTGAACTGGTCTGCTTTAAAGGCACGAGACCAGAGTGTGTGTTGGCTTTGGACCCTCCAATGTTCTCTTTGTAGCTGGCCAAGTCAGTTGCCACATGGGCCTCCTGATTCCCACTTGCTGCTGAACCCCCGCCCCCCCCCCCCTCCCCCCCGCAGCGCTCTAACACTACCAACACACCCC
>VUQK01027703.1:5918-21185 GCA_015106715.1 Bujurquina vittata | reverse complement strand
CCTTTACTCAACCCCCAAAAAACAAAAAAAGCACACCCCCCCCCCCCCCCCCCTGATACTTACTGACCACATCAATATCACAGTGACTCTGATTTAAAAAAATAAAAAAAGTCCCTTTCATTATTTTATTTTTTTTTTTTTAGCTTTGCACCGTCTTCAATCTTGTTCTGTGGTTTGAACCATTTCAGAGGTGGAGAAACTGAAACAATTGCTGCTGCAGCGGGAAAGTGGAAACACACACCAGCAGGTCAGCATCAGCCAATCAGATGACCTCAAAGTGACCAAAGAGGAAGCGGCTGAAGCTCAGAAAAGCTTGCAGGTAATGAAGTGCTGTTAATGGACCACAGAATTACTACCAAATAAGAAAGTGAAATTGAGTCCAGGGTACAATTTAAAAGACTGCAGATGAATATTAATCATTATTTTTGTGTGTATAGAGTATACAGTGTAAGTTTTCAGTCCTGATAATGATACAGGTATGTTGTGTCTGGATAGCCACTGATAACAGCTGTGCCTCATCGTCAGAAGGATACGGGGCATTAGTCATTTATTTTTTTTGCTGAGGTCAGACTGCACAAGATTCTTTATCTCTGATAGTCTCATAACAAAAAGTCACAAAAACAACCAAGTAAACTGAGCTTTAAAACGCGGCAACTTTTGTATGTTTGAGGTAACTTGTGTGAAGGTGAAATGAAACGATGTAACGACAACTGCAAAAGAAGCAGGTCAGACGTTTTACATGTGGAGTAAAACAACGTTCCTCTTCTAATAAAAGCTGATGTGTGAATAAGCATGTTTTTAACATGGAATTTAGCACATAAATGTGTTTAAAAAGAACCACTAAATCGCTGTAGCATCTTTAAGGTTACCACCTATTTTGCTAATAAAAGCATTTTTGTCAACATCTTTTGGTTTTTTTTGTGGTAGATTTCTGCAGAGAAGCACCAGGCTGAACGCAGAAAGTGGATGGTGGAGAAGCTCTCTCTGATTGGCCAGGCTAAAGAGGCAGAGGACAAGAGGAACCAAGAAATGAGGAAGTTTGCAGAAGACAGAGAGCGCTGCACTCGGCTGCAGAGCCAGCTGGTAAGAAGAGGACGACATGTTAAACTAGCTGAAACCTGTAAGCCAGCTTAGACTGGAGGTTTGGTGGTGACAACTAATGTTGGCCATCGTCACCTTTTGGTCGGTGGAGGGAGGTCACGCTTTGATGAATTTGATGAAACTTTGTGGCAATATTTCCCAAGAATGCATGATTTCATTTTCAAGGTCAAAGGTCACCAAAACTTTTCAAAATTTAAAATATCCCATCTCATTATTGGTTTAATTTTGGTGAATTTTTCATCTATCGCAGTTACTATAATTAATTAATTGTCTTTTTCTATTTTAGATAAAATATAATAAGTGAACTACAAACACACACACAATTCATACCTCGACAGATGTTTTCTCTTTTTTTTTATTTAGTTTTTTTCACGGATGCTATCAGGGTACATAAACTGAATAAAATATATCAAAACTATATAAATCTATTCATGTGCATCTCATTTAAAAAAACATTAATCATATTTTACAGTTTTTAAAAGCCAATAAAATCAGTTGCTAGTCTTCTTGATCTAGTTATGATGGGCCTCTAGTGCAGCACAGGAAATTTGGTGGTGGGGTGGGGGGGGGATCCGCTTTGCGTGTCCTTCTAGTTTTTAATTTTTGTACGTTTTTCATCAGGAGTCCCAGCTGGCCGAAAAGGAACAAACCATGGAAAAGTGGAGGAAGGAGAGAGACACTCTGGTCGCAGCTCTGGAGATCCAGCTAAAGAAGCTTCTGTCCAGCCAAGCAGAGAAAGACAAACTCATCCAGCAGCTGCAGCACAATAACCCACAGCTGCCACAAGAGGTCAGTATAACACAAACGACGCTCGCAGGCTGAGGCCGCAAACGCCGATCAGCTCCACTTATAAAGAGGCTGATGAGGACAAACGCGTTGGTTTAAGGAGTCTGGCTATTTCATGTGCAACATATGGTTTGATATTTGTAATGTGTCTCTCGAAGACAGTCACTATAGAATAAGGTTCTTCAGATTTCGGTAACAAGAAAACAACCTGCTGTGTTTCATCTTGGCCTGTTTACACACTGTGATGTCAGTTTAAACCCGTCAGCTATCACGGCAAAAGCCTGCTGTGACCTGATGGTTTACTGAAAGTTTGAACCTTCACAGCTTTCTGTCGTTTGATTTAATTTTTTGGTTTTGTTTGATTAAACCCTGAAACAGCTCGCTGAATGTGGAGCTGTTCCTGTTTTAGCAGCTTGTGGAGCCGTTCCCGAGTTATTAAAGTAACATGATTTATTTCGCTGTGATCAGATGGCCCACCCAACATAGTAATAAAACAGTCAGGAAAAACTGTGAAATTGATGCCAGACTGCAGTGATTTAAAAGTTCATGGACATTTGCAGTTCATTTTCCGTATCAGAAAATCCACTGAGTGATGTACAGGAAGTCAATATGTGTGAAGGTTTAGAAAGACAAGGAAACGAAGTCAGGATTATGAGTCGCCGGATTCTCTTTATTATTAAAAGATATGTGCGCAACTAAAATACTGTCAGCCCCAGATTGCACATCCTCAGTGCATCTTTATGTACCTGTGCCGCAACACAGGCGGCGACCTGCTGTGCGTTTCCGTAGGAATGTAACCACGCGTCACATTTCCTCTGCATTTTCGGCAACTGCTTCTGCTGCTGTTTTTCAAACCAACTGCAAGAAAATGGACGAGCTCTTAGAGAAACTCCACCACCAACTAGTGCTGAGGTGGAGAGAAACTGAGACACAACGGGCACACAACTATGATCAGTGTTGGTCGCAGTCACGGTCTGCCGTCCAGCGCAAACGCATGAATCACACAGTTAGCAGTTTGCTTATCAGCTGCTGCTTTGTAGCTGATGATTAGTGACCAACGTACATTTACTCCTCCATGTCTCAGTCAGCACTCTCGTTCTATTATAGTCGATTCAGTCGCTCGACTCAAATTATAATGAAGTTTAATTTGTAACTTACCGACATCGGGTTGGTTGAAATCACTGAATGTCATTGACTTTCTGTGGGATTGCTGCTAGTTGCTTCCTGTGTTGACCCCCCCTCAGGCCATCCCATCAGCAACATGAATGGAAGAGACAGATGAGTCGCAGCATGCGTACGACAATATGAGAGAGAGAGAGCACCTCGTTTTTGATATGAGCTGTGATACAACTGCATCTTCAGCTCTTTGGTGGTAAATTGTTGCCCAGCTGCCGTTGTGTTTTATGACGGTGTAATAGTTTGAACAAAATTCACGACATAGTGCAGCATGACAAGATGATACAGAAAGTTTTAATAACTGAGACAAAGAATCAGCAGGAAAAACGAGATTCGAGTTCTCCCTGTAAGAACACTTTGGGAAAAGATGCAGCGGTGTGTCGTCAGAGCTCCTCCTGCATCCTTCGACGTGGCGCCCTGAGATTGATTTCTGGCTCTCTGAAGGATGAGGACAGGCAGAAATTGAAGAAATGAGAAGAGCTCCTTGTTTTCAAATTATTAACTTCCTGCAGATTATGAAAGAGAATATAATAACATTTTATAGTCATATTTTTACTCAGAGCGTTATTGTTTTTTGTGTCTTGCTTTAAATATATTTTTAATAAATTACATAAAGTAGGATTTTCCTTTGGTCTCCTTGTTTACCGTTTACCTACCTATTGCCAATTTAAAACCTCTCCGCACAGCAGCGGCAGTAAATCACTGTGAGATCGGCTGTGCCGGCTCACATTTGATTAACTCAGTTATGTTGCAGTTCTTCTGCAGTTTGGCTGAACTTATTTCCACGTCAGAGGAGAGTCTAAGCGCTGTAAACACGTCCAGATTTTAATAGAGCCGTATATTAAAAATAATCTTGTTTTTTCAGGCGGGAGAAAAACGTTATTTTTCTTATCAGCTTTTCTCGGTTTAATCTTTTTATCTGCAAACTGTTACAAAACTGTAAATTGTGCCTTTCCATCTGATTATTTTGCACAACAATACAAAACAAAATTAAACCAACACACCCACCACAGTTTAGCATTAAGCCCTTATACCTGCGCGCTGGCGTGCGTGCATGTGTGTGTTTGTGTGCATCCTTCTAGTCATAGAGCTCTTTAGATTGAAGGCATGGTGTATTTTCCAAGATGAGGCAAAGTCGGGGAGCTCAGTTGTGACGTATTGGAAGCAATTACTTTGGGTTTCTTAGGAGTTCAGCCGTACCAGAGTCTTCCTCTGATTTTGTAGTGAGGGGAATGGATTGTACATCTGCTGGGAGATGGGGATTGTATGCTGTATGTATTTCCATGCTCACTCAAAGCACAGTGGTTTCTCTCTCTCTCTCTCTCTCTCTCTCTGAAAGGAGGTGCACGTCTCGTAAGCTTTTTATAGGGAAATCTATTGTGTTGAGTGTGACTGCCTTAGAAAGTATTAAACTTCCATCTTGACCCTTGAAGTTCTTCTCCTGGCATTGATTTAAAAAATGGATCTTCACACAATCTCTGCTCATCAAAATTACATGCTGTTTTCCCTAAAGTAATCCCTTCACGCCTTCACATGGCTTCGATTCAACTTGACACCTTTTGCTTCCTTTAGTATGTGCAGCTTTATGAATATGCAAATTAGTCTTAGCTTCTATTTCCACCCACCCCTCCGCCACTGCTCTGCAGCTCAAACATACCTGCTCACCTCTGACTTCTCCACTCGTAGTTCTAATATTGGGGGGCAGTTCACCCAAAGATGTTCGAACCACAAATGATGAAGTGCGCATAGCTAATGCATCGGGTTTGTAAAAGGAGGCGGTTGTGTGTGTGTGTGTGTGTGTGTGTGTAAGCTGGTATTAGGGTATTGATCCAGAGGAAAATGACGACTGAAACCAGAATCTATATTCTCAGCCATTACTGGCAGTGATGTTTCAAGGATCTTGCTACCACTTTCTGTTCAAAACCATAAGTTGAAGGTGAACTACAGGAAACCTGCTCAGTGTCCATGAACTTCCTGTTTCAGAGTGGTGGTGCCAGCGTGGTGGAGCTGCAGGCTGCTTTGTGTGAACGGGAGGCCGAGATCCTGAGGCTCAAAGAGCAGCTCAAGGCCTCAGCAGCCCAACAGGATACAGTGACACAGGTCAGTGTTTAAGCATTCCTCCGGTCAGAATATGAACTTTTTAAAAAAACAAAATCAGAAATCCACCATTTAAAAGGTGTGTGGTTTTAATCTTCTACAAAGGACGGCGGCGGTGCTTTTCTTGAATTTATAGCCCCTTTCAGATGTGCACGCTTTTCATTGAAAGCCTTGTCGGCTTCATGTCTGAATGAGTGTTCAGTAAAAGATGTGGCAGCCTTACTATGTCAGATCCAGAGGTGGTAGTAAAAGTCAAACTAGTACTTGAGTGTCTTTCATGACCACCAGGGGGCGATCTGTGGTTTCAAAAAGACTCCTGGTCCTGTCCAAGTCTGTGGGAATCTGGCCGTTGGATGTGACCTCTGTAAACAGTTTCCTGATGAGTTTATAGGCTCAGCTGCTCATTTCAGGGCATGTTGAATAAAATATGGTGATTTTTGGCCGGGTGATTGACAGGTTTTTAGACACCGAGCCTTGTGCTTTCACTGTTATTTCTTTAGATGTGTCATAAACAAACACTCCACCAGTTTAAAACATTTTTATGAATGCGTTTTTACTCTGGGGGAAGGCCAAAAACCTCTTTGGTGGGCACCATGTTATATATGCATGTTAAATATGCAGGAGAAGTTTTGCACTTTTGGCAAATATTGTGTGCGCGTCACAGCTTTCTCCCTCACTGTCGTGGGAATGTGTGAATGAAGCTGAGAATCAATAATGCATAAGTGACCTAAAGCTCACTTTGCCAGGCATGAAGCAGCAGTGTTCTTTAAAGTGTTCAAGGACGCTCGTGCTCCTCTCCACACTCAGATTTGTGCTGTAGTTAAAAATATCTTAGCTACACCTGAGCGATAAGCTCAGTTTTAATGTAGGAATCAGTCAGCACTGAGGAGTCTTTAAACAAACAGGGAGCACACTAACCAAAGGAATGTATTTTTATTTTGATGTGGACAAAGATAGCAAATGTAAATGAAGCCTGAGAATGCTCCTCTTTGTTGTTTTTATGTTTGACGATGAAGATGCCGGGCAGCAGGAACATTTTTCTCTGCGTTTGTTTTTCATTTGCAGGCGAGCGGGTCAGAGGATAATGGGGGGAAAGAGCTTCAGGTGTGCCGCTTTGTATGTGTTAGCGCTTCATCTTAAATCCAAGAAATGCAAAAATAATGAGCGCGGGCGAGAACACCTGGATTAGACATCTGTTCCTCATAAAGTGGGCAGAAAAGATGAGCAGGGAGCGCCGCCGCACTGGGATGCTTTGTTGAACTTGACTGAGTGAAAAATCATTTCTCATCATTAACTGAATCTTAAAGTCTTTTTGCTAATAACAAAATATATTTTATTAGCATTGAAGCAAATAACTTAACCCCTGAATTTTTGAATTTTTTTTTTTAATTTGAAAGTATGAAAAAAATCCTGAAGTAATAACAAGATGTTTTCTGCCTGTGACAGGCTGACAACAAACAGAGCTCTGCGGCTCTGATGGACAAACCCCGGAGTGAAGCCATTGTCAGGAATTCTGGAAGGAAAGATACCAGAGCGTCCGTCAGCAGCCAGGTAAGCTGCTGAAATGACGCGAGTGCAGAAACAACAGCAGTGGGAGATAAAGCAGTGAGCTGGTCAGAAAGCAACAACCTGCAGCAGTCACTCCATAAATAGATGACGGTCTCATCTGTTCTGTCCTTCACCTTTTCTCTGGTGTAGAGGAACTACACACCAATAACAACTTGTCCAAGAGTTAATGTCCAAATAATAGGGACATCCTTCACAATAAAAGCTGCGCTAAGAAAGGAACGGTCTTTTTGCTGAAACTCTGGAGAGTGCTTTTCCTTTGAATCAGATATAGGAAATTATTAGAAAAATACAAAAGCCTTATCTGATTGAGATGCTAAAAAGATCCTAAAATAGGATAATTGAAAGTAATCAAACAGGAGAAACAGAAAAGGGAAAAGCTAAGGTCAGTCGCTCTAAGGTGAAATACTGAGCTCGTGTGACTGGATTAAAAAAAAGTTCTTTGAATTTTATTTCATTGTTTAGAGTAACTTTTAAATGATTTTTGTAGCCCACTGATCTCAAGTAGTGAACATGTAGATAACACAGAGAGAAAAAAACCCTGTGGCCTCTGAAGGCAGCGCGCAGCTGCTTGCAACTTTTAAGGTGGAAAGTTTTCATGTTGTGACTCAATCAACACGTGAAGCATCCATCGAACATCTCTGAGCATTCATTTTGCTTTCAGTGGCTCTTTGGACCTGGATCACACTGCAGGAAGGCTTTTAAAATCAGCAGAGCGTTCTTTTAGTGTTTCAGTGCTAATAATCCAAAGACCACGCCGATTTATCGAAGTGGCTGCAACTCATAAATGATTTTCCTTTTTATTGTTCAGTGCACTTTAGAAGTGCTGTGAAATACGGATGCTTTTGAGATGAACTCAGAAATTTTTAACCAGTTAACGTCATAGTGCATTTACGCCTGTATTAAATCAATATTTTTGCATACGTCCTTTGTCTTTAAAACTGCACCATTCCTCCTCTTGGAGAACTCGCCACTGTTCTTTCTGTGGGGGCCGTACCATCTGTTGCATCTTTGCTCTTCTTGTGAATTAATATTGTTCTTTATGGCTCTGGCAGTGTGTTTGGGCTTGTTGCCTTGCTGCATGAGTTTTGGACCTAACAGATGCCTCGTTGATGGTGTTTTGAGACACATACACCTAACTCCATTTGCAGAAATACAGCCTCAAACCTGCAAAGAGTCTGCAGCAGATTTCACTGCTTCCTTTCTCTCCAGCCTTGTGCAAAAAAAAGAAGAAGAAAAGCGCCTTCTGTTTGCGCCAGATTTTCACATTTTGAGTCATCATTGCGCGTCACCAGCTATAGATGGTTGCACTAGAAGCCAGTTGGGTTGTGCCAGTTCTGTCCCAATGGACTTCTCCCAAATTCACTTTCAAAGAGAAGACAGCCTGATGTGTCTTTAATCTGCTGCGTTTGGCCAAACGCTGCGATTCCTGTCGGCAGCCTTTACAACACCTGCCCGCTGCTGCTGCACCCGCAGATTTCACTGCTTCCAAAAGGAATGATAGAAACATTTAAAGTATGCACAGCCGTGAATCCCTTTCAAGTGAAACAGTTTGAGGGTGTGTGCAGTTTTTTATACACAGGCTTTTCACCCTGCCTTTGACTGCGGCCATTCACAGCATGTTTGAACCTCCTTGAATTTGGATGTGTGTGAACTGCCTTTAGAGGTCAATAAGTCACAGAGCTTTGTCAGTACAAAGGCTTTTTGAAGCTTGAGTTTGAATTCTGTTTGGGTTTTTTGTTTTTGGTTCTTCCTTTTTATGTCAGCGACCCCACAGGGCTGCAGCTGAATCTATCGTAGACGCGTCTAAACAACATGTAAATTCAATAGAATATGCAAATGTCACATCCTCTTGTGTCTTAATGATGATGCTGTGATGGCAGTAAATCTTGGAACTTACAGCAGTGCTTTTTAGCACGATACTGCTGTAATGTACTGTGGCTGCAGCAGCTCTGAGCCTATCAGCCTGTATTGTGAGTTTTATAATGTAGGTCCTAGTTTGAACCTACATTCACTTGTGCTTGGCCCTTTCATGTGAACTGGTTTGCAGCTGGATGGATTGACTTTTTGATTTGATAACCAGCTGGCAGTGGCACCTTTATTGTAACAGGCAGAGAAGCCTTGATCCTCACACCTCGTGCCATTTCTCCCTCAAGTGATGATGAAATGGCCCCGAACCTTAAACCTGTATGTGGTCCCACAGGGTTCACCTGGCTGTCCGTCAGTGCTGGAGTCGTCTGAGATCTCCACGGAGGAGGGAAGAACGAGCCGCTTCCCTCGGCCGGAGCTGGAGATCTCCTTCAGCCCTCTGCAGCCCAACCGCATGGCTCTGCGCCGGCAGGGAGAGGAGAGCGCCGTCACTGTGAAAATCACCCGCTCAGCACGCAAGAGGAAGAGCGGCGAGATGGACAAGGTAAGGACCAGTAGCGTGAAAACAGAACAGTTTTCACATCGGAACCATTAAGTAATTAAAAATGACAAAATCAGGTTAGTTGGTGTGATGGGCCAAACTTTGAACCATTTAGCACCACATTTCCAAACATCTGAAAAAAAATATTGCACGCAAGCATCACAGCTTATCTGAACCCACACTCGTAACATTGCTTCCCTCTAGGGTTCCTAAAAATAAATCTTCCCTATACACCAAAAAACACAAACTATGAAAAAAAAACCCACAACTGCACAACAGAAGCCTGAGATGTTTTTTTTTTTGTGTGTTTTCCCAGTTACAATCGGGGTGGTGGTGGTTTATTTCTCTCACATGTTGTGCACAGAAAATCTTCCTCCTCCCCTCAGCTGCCGTAAATCCAGCTGTGAAACACATTGTTAGAGTTGTACTTTCTCAGCTGTGCCATTAAAGTCAATTTATTTTCATACGAATTTCTGCATTTTTAACTCTAACTGTAGTGAGCACCAGTTCTCAAAGTGTATTTAGCCAATTAATTTTTGTTGAATCAGTTTCGTTTTCAGTTCAGTTTAGCTTAGCTTTAGTATATTTCCAGTGTGCTTGTTTCCGATTTTGTTGTTTTTGTTTTATGTGGGAGAGACTCGAGTTCAGAATGAATATTATAATAAAAATGGAGCATTTTTGGGAAGGTAGTTGGCTCAGAGTCCCTCAGATAAGTTTCTACAAGTTACACAAAAAGAAATTCCAATCAGCCCACAGCTCTCGATTTAAAGCTGAAGGTCTGCGCTTGTCACATGTTGACTGATTTAAAGTCCACTGTGTGAGGAAAGTGACCAAATATACTCGTGCATCTGACTACACCTGCACTGGTTGTTAATTTAAAGTCTTTAATGTTTTTAATGCTCTGCTGGATGCTTGATGGCTTGGTGATGAAGTAGTCCTTCCCCATCTTTATTTTTTTATGCAGCAGATCTGTCTTCAAATGCAAACATTGCAGAATCACTTTAAATGTGTCCTGCAGCACCAGAAATGATCACACACAATATGAATGCATATAAAATATCCAGTGTAAAACCTTTTGCAAGCACCTAAAAATACAGAAAAATAAATTATAGTGATTTTGCATTTTTCCACTTCCCGCAGCAGTCTCAGAGAGAGCTCTATGTAATTGCCAGAAGCTCAACATGTAGTCTGTATACTGTGTAGGCAAAGTGTGACTCACAAGTAACAAAGTCAAACGGTTCCCATCTGTGCCATCTGGAAATGGATCGCCTAAGTTTTCATCCTGTGAACTGGTCAATGCTGCGGATGCCCTGCAAAACCAAATGCATTGCTTTGGAAACCAATCCCAAAGTAGGTTAAAGGTGCTTCTTAGAACCGGATCACAGGATAGAAAAGTGAAACTGCACTGCACAGCGAGCAGGACTGTGGTCACGATCTCTGCGGGGTTAGATTAAATGCAGCAGCAGAACTGCACTCAGGTCAGTTAGTTGGTTTTTACCAGCACTGTGGAAGTGCATGAATACATGCACACATACACAGCACTGAAAATCCCACATTTGACCTACAGACAGCGTGAGGATGAGTGTAACCACTGGTATGAAGCTTTACGTCCCATTGGCTACGGACTTAACAACTGAGGATATCCTGCATTCCAAATCAAGTGTATTTTATTTCAGCACACAGGGATTCCAATTTCACAGTTGTAGTACATTCACAAATACATCGGGATTTTCCATTTCATGCCATAACCTGTTGATTTGGATTCATCTACAGAAATCTATTGAGCCCCACATGGAATATGAATGTTACCCTGCTGGTCAATAAATAAATATTTTGTTTTTGTAAATCAAACTGAATTTAAGGTGTACCGTATCATGAGTTTGAGCAGTACCGGCCATTTTAAGTTAAACATATGTTGAAAGCCTCAATAAAAAGTTAAACTGGGTCATCTCTCCAGCAGAAAGAGAAAGTTTAAGTAGGCAGAATGAGAAACTAAACTCAGTGTGACAAAACTCTCACTTCACTTTATTGGCTGTATATTCCTTTTTTCTTTCAGATTTTACCCTTTGTAATGTAGTGGTATTTGTCACTGGTTGTTCTCTTATATTACCTGCTTGCAGCAGCGGGGGGGGGCAGTTGTTTGACCACAGCAGACCAATGCCAGCATCTGACCTCACATTAACAGGTCTACCTTAAGTAGAGTTGGATTCTCTGACCACTTTTCCCATCTTATAGCACGTTTTCCATCGAGGAAAACTGATTGGAAAAAGAAATAAAAGATAATTTTATGGTTTTATTAAGAATTCTCTTTAAAACCCCAAAGATGCAAAAGCATGTGCACCTACTATAGATTATCCCTTTTGAATATATTTCAGTTTGTTGCAGAGAGGAAGAAGATGCAAAATCACTTTGTAAACAAAATCTAATAATCATTATAGGCTACAGTTTCAATATTAATATGCATGTTTTTAAAATTTTCTTACTGAGACTTGCGTAAAGGTTTATTTTTAGCTCTGACATCATTATTCTGATGTAACGCACACAGGGCAAATGATATAAACACCGACACACACGTACCAACCACATATGGGTCTCATTCATCATAAATACCACGTACAAGGTGAACCCCACCCACCCAGCACACATTAAACAAGCCCCACACTGACAGGTAGACGAGGTCGAGTGCATTCCGTCACATTGCTCTTCCTCTGTCTTTGACTGGAAACATTAATGCTGGTTGCAGTTTTAGAAATCATTCACTGCTTTCCTTTTGTCTCATTGACAAATATGTTTAGAAAACACAACACGAACGTGTTCATGAAAATGATTAAAAATAAATGAGAGCTGTAAAATGAGGAAATGACCATTACCCTGATTGATGCTGAACCAGACCAAAGGTAAACCTGTAAGCGCTTTGCTGGCTCTCCCGGGATTGTGTATTGTAAATGATTAATATATATGTTCCAAATACAAATGAAATATTCCGGCTTTCTCAGTAATATTATATGCAGTTTTCCAGGCCTGTCTCAATGTTGCTCCTGTAAACACTGCATTGTCCTTATTTCCATATAATCACGAGAGGCAGTGTGTTTGGGAGGTGCTGATGAATTCTGAGTGCTGAGGCATGAAAATGCCTTATGCCTGTAATTAATATTTGCACGTGCTCGGTGTTTAATACTGACAAAGTTACGTTAAAAGCAACTTCATCATGGCACTGCAGGAAAGTTTTCCGTGTTGAGCCTGCCAAACTGGGGGTAGGATAGTTAAGGTTACGTCTAGCCTCCGGTTCTTTTTGGAGGAACGCTGGGTTTTCCAAAGCCAGCTGAGGGACATAGCCAGTCCTTTGTCTACCGGGTCTTCCCATGGTCTCCTGAAACACCTCACATACGTAAGGTTCATCCTAGTCAGATGTGTGAACGACCTCAGATGGTTCCTTTCACTGTAGAGGAGGAGCAGCTCTCCTCTGAATGATCCTCCTTAAAGGATTGGGATCCTCACTTTACCTCTAAGGACCCAGACACATTTTTTTTTTTTCTGTTTTTGTACAAATATATCCTGTCGGTTGCTACCTGCAGCTCGTGGCCATTGTTGGTGGTAGGAATGTAGAATGACCAGTAAATTGATGGCTTCGCCTTTTCATTTGAGACTCTTAGTTGCAACCAACAAGAAGTGCTGAAAATGTATAAAAACCTGTAAAAGCAGCAGCAACACTCGAAGCCTTTAGCAGTATTTGGTTTCTAATACAATCCAGCAAAACGCACTAACACTGTGCAGCACTGAATAGCTGTTTGTGAAGGTGATTCATGGTGCAACTTCAGTTTTACTGGTCAGTCATGCGTGCAGTTTTTATGTCCATGTGACTATTTAAATGAAAATTCTTTATTTTCCCACTTATTTAGTCTGAAACTTCACCTCTAAACTAGAGCAGCAGCATAGAGCTTATATAAAGGTGACTATCCTGTATGTCTGCACCGAGCATACCTGCATTTCCCTGCAGTGGTGTAGTATTTGCACAGCTTTGACTCCTCCATGAAAACAGTTCTTTCTGTGTTTATCATATCTATTAGTTTGACATCCTTGCTCAGGGACTTGTTGGCACTTTTTGACAACAGTTTTCACACGTTCAGACGGAATCAGGAATCTCTGAATAACTGTGACCAAGAGCAAGGGCACGGATGATATGCAAACAAGCAGAATCCAATCTGGGCTTCGCCGTGCATCGAAAAGTAAAACCAGAGTTTCTGAGGGAAATTTAGTTTGCAGAGTTTTATCAGACAAACATCAAAACAGCAACTGGGACATGAGCTCAGTTTTGCCACAGCTAAAAATGCGCCAGTTTTGTCCCCATGTGATTAAAAATGCTTTAGTACTGCAAGATGATGACAGTACAGGAGAGAAGATGCACAAGCTTTCAGCTGTGGGACAACATATTTCATAAAAATGAAGTTTAATTACAGCAGTCAGCTAAGGTTGCCCTGGTAGCTTTGTAACCGAAAGCAACCAAAAAATTAATTAGTGGGTTTTATGTAAATGTTCTTCAGACTTGATTTCCCTGATCTATCTTGACACTGAAGTCCTCTTCATTCCACAAAAAAGCGCACCTCGTTGAATAAAAGATGAAGATTATATTGAGTTGGTACCAAGCGGAACGCTATTTAGAAGCTAAATGATTGAACGTTGCGATGAAGCAAGTTAAAAGATGTTCCTTGCTCATGTATTCTTGATTAAAGCTTTGAAAAATTGGGGTTAGAAAAGGGCTCATAAGTAGGGCAGCGTCAAGACAGTACTAGAATTTTCAGTATTGGGAGCCGCGTTGCGGTCCGCCAGAACCAGCTCTTAGGATACGCCGTCACACCGTGTGGTCAAATTCAATTACTGTGGTTCCAAATGAACACGCGGTGAAGGTGGAGTTAAAAGCTGTCAGTTAAAAACAGGAGAACTTTCAGACGACTTCTCGTCTCTCGCAGTGGGTTTTATTTAGTTTGCAACGGTCATCTGGAGGCGCTTTCTACAAGAGAGACCCTCAACAATCACAGTTTCCTGTGAGTAAGTGGTTCGTGACAGTGGGAAGGAAGGGCAGTTAAGAGTGTGCCTGGGTAAAAAAAACCAAAGCATTTTTGTTTCATATATTCATGAGCCCCCTTTTTTTTTTTTTTATGAAGAACAATGCTGTTGTGGAAAAACATTAATTTTAACCTCTAACAGCTTATCAAGAAAGTAATGAGTTATGTGATAAGCTGCTTCATCAATATTGTAAAACTGTAAAGAGTTCGAACTTTGTGAAGACACGACAAACAAAAGGTCATTAGCTGGACCACATTTGTATAAGAAGTCCTCCCCAGCTGCAGAAGGACCCTTTTGGCTCGGTCCTCCTGAGCTCTGCTGGTATGTTACCGTTTACGTTTTTAAACAGGGGTAAAAGCTGTGGGATGAAACCCCAAAGTAATTCCACTAATGACTGCTGTTCTGCTGACTGGGCTCGGTGCAGGAGAGAGAACTGGGACAAAAACAGAAGGCAGAAAAGTAATGAGGGAAAAAAGATGAATGGCTTGGTGTTGGGGAGGGTTTCTCCCGCACATCTGAACTGATGTGACATTACATCAGATTTTATTCTCGGTATCTGGGGCGCTTCAGTCAACATTTATGAGCGTGAAGACGTTTTTAAAAGGCAGTCCCAAAAAAGCTTCACAGTAAGATGAAAGTAACAATGAGACAGCTGAGTTCTGCAAATCTTCAAACTGTAGTATCCTAATAAAATCTGAGGTGTTATTGCCAATCAGTGCATTAATTACAGTATCACAGAAATTCTGTATTTTATTTTTTAGTCTGCAGTGACCCAGTTTCCTTTTGCCAGCATCGTCATCTGTGTGTATATGAAAATAAAGTTTGAAGAGTCGAGAGCCTGAAGGTCACAGTGTCAACACCTGAATGAACCTGTCAGCCCCTCCTGTCACCACCAAGGGGGTGTACATGAAATAAATTGAGGAGACTGCAGAGGCAGTGCAGAAAATTGAGAGAGATTGGTTGAGGGTAAGGGGGGGGGGGGGGGAGGAGGGGGGAGGGAAAAAGGGAAAAGAAAGGGGAAAGAGGGGGAAAAAGGGGGAAAAAAAAAAGGGGGAAAGGGGCAGGGG
>VUQK01027702.1:16126-26974 GCA_015106715.1 Bujurquina vittata | reverse complement strand
ATGTTCCGAAACACTTAAGTGTGACAAACATGCAAAAAACAGGAAATGAGGAAGGGGGCAAACACTTTTTCACACCACTGTATTGCCCGGAGGTGTAAATATTATGTGGATATGACAAAGCCTTCCAGGTATGGCACGTACTGTGAATGATTATCACAATCAGTCTTCTTGTCTAATATTTGAAAAATGCTTGTTATAGAATATTTGTAATAATTGATATGAGGTACGGCTTTTGATGTAAAAGCATTTGTTCAGCAGGTTCGTTGGAGCAAATTCAACAGGGTTCTGCAACAGTGCCTGCATTTTAAACTGACAGATCTCTCAGCTACAAGCACTCACAGTAGCATTTCCTCCAGGAAATGCTTTTTTCTAGTTTTTAATTATTTTGATCTGATCTATGCAGTGGAGGGTTGATTAAAAAAATGAGTCATGAGCCATCATCTGAAAGAAAACATTTCTGAATCATTCAATAGGAATCATACACAGATTCACTGAAGGCTTCATTTCTGGATCAAGCAAACCAAAAAAACAGTTTTTCTCCTCAGTGCTGCAGTTTCTGTCCTGAGGTCAGAAAAACCAGTGAATCAATGAAAACAACAGCAAGTCTGAACTGAGGATCAACTGTGGCTCCTGCAGATGATGACAGGATCAGAGCAAAGAAATCAAAAGAGGAAAATGGAGCTAGAAGGGAAGCTGGTGCTGGAAGAAGAAAACCTACGTAATCGGCATGTTGGATCCTCAGCCCGTCCTTACAGAACCAGCATGGTCGCTTCTTCAAACGCATCAAATCGTCCCCCCGTCTCCCACAACGTTATTTTATCTCTCCGTGCTCTCACCCCTCCACCTCCTGTTTGGCTCCTCTGGTTTTCCCAACAGCCTCTCAGCTTCCAGAAACAGTGATATGACAGACGCAAATGAATCACTGCAGAGTTTCCTACAATCTGTGTGCAGAGACACAACAGGAAGCACTTTTTTCGATGCAGACTCTGGAGGCTGAGGCACACAGAGATGCAGCTGACACCGAGCCTGTGGTGGCTACGTGTCTGAAGCTAAAGGTTCGGATCTGTTGACTCAAATCCAAATCCTCCTACATCCTCCACTAAATCCCATCAAGTCCAGTTCTCATCATTAGCCTAAAGCTACAGAGCGCTGCAGGTCTGATCAGTTAATTGTAGTTTTTACTGGAGACTTTA
Source organism: Bujurquina vittata (assembly GCA_015106715.1). Taxonomy (NCBI): domain Eukaryota; kingdom Metazoa; phylum Chordata; class Actinopteri; order Cichliformes; family Cichlidae; genus Bujurquina; species Bujurquina vittata. The sequence continues at coordinate 25,781 of VUQK01027702.1, read as the reverse complement.
GTGGTTACATTTGAGGAGGAGGAGGAAGCTCAGGGTTCAGTGCTGCATATCTGTGACTGTTGGCAGGACGGGATGTTTCTCTGCTGCCCTCCAGAGAAAGCATCACTGCACATGTAACTATGTAACTAATGTTAAATACAATAACATGAACCACAAGGCTTCAACCTTATTAAAAAGATATATTTTCAAGTTCACAAACTGAACAAAATGCATATTTTCATGATATTCTTCCTGAGATGCTGTTCAGTAGGATCAAAAATATTAACTAGACTGCATTCTGGAAGCTAGGTGGCACACACACACACACACACACACACCTGCTCGGACACTGACTAACACAAAACGCAAACACAATAAATCCACACACAAACTTATTTTCCTTTAAATGATACAAAAACATGAAGTCTGACCTCCACAGCTCTCCGTCCGTCAGTCTCAAACCCACTGACTGCTGCTCTAACCTCACTCTGTTTGTGTGTGTGTGTGTGTGTGTGTGTGTGTCTGTACGCACTAATGGCTAAAACAACATGTTCTGCTTCTACTTAATTCAATATCAGGAACAAAACCACAGACAGACGGCTCAGCACACGCTGCTGATGTTATTATCTGACTGCGTTCTGTCTCAAACACACACACACACACACACACACACACACTGTCATATCACTGCAGAACCGGACGCAACTAATCAGCCTTCAGCCGTTTAAACTGTTCAGTCTAAAAAGCACCAAAAACCAAACACAAAAAAATCACTTTAATGTGAAAATGAACCAAAGCATCACTGCAGAGTCCACTGTCACAGTGACCAGAGCTCAGACTGCTTCATCTCCTGCTGAACAAAAACCATAAACCCCAAAATCAAAGAAATCGATGAAAATGTGCTCAAAGCTGAGAAACCCACAGACTGAACATGGAAGAAGCTCAAACTGGTTCATTTTCTGCCCTCTTAGCTGAACATGACTTAACATTCAACTTCACAGGCTGAAATCCTTTCCTCACAAACAGAAAATGAAAAAGCAAATTTGGAAATGTGCTAATATTAAAAATGGCTCAAAGTTCTTAAACTGAACCACTCCACTGTCCTCAGTGCTTTAAAATTACTTCAACACTTGTTCGAACATCTAAAATGATTTTTTTTTGTGTGAATTAAAGTGAAAGTGTCTGAGCCTCAAGAACAGAAACCATCAGCTGAGCAGCTCAGGGAATCTAAACTGAGAAAGAACCAAATATAGAAACAAGCTTATCAAAAATCCCCCTAAAAGCAGCTACAGTCTTAAATTCATTACCATAAAAAAAGATAACGGGCGAGAGAACCTGCACACCACTCACCTACAACACCTTAAACAGCCTTAACAATCAAACATCCCTGCCGACGACCACAGCAAGCTTTCCCTGAATGAATACGAACACACACACACACACACACGCACGCACACACACACACAGGAGATGTGCCTCACAGTCACAGCTCAGGGACTTTTCGCTCCACTTCCTGATCTTGTCATTCCCTGATCTCTGATTGGCTTAGAGGGGCACAGAGCTCGACCTGCCACCTGATTGGCCGTTGTCCCAGTAATGTCATTATCCCGCTGCGCTTCCTGTCGAGATCAGGTGCTATTTCTGTCCCACATGCACATACAAACGCACACATGCATACACACACACACACACACACACACACGTGTTAATAACAGCTAACTAGCTGATACCCTCAGGTCAGTGGAGGGGGTAAAGCTGCAGAGGTAAACTACAAATTATAAAACAGAAAAAGGTTTAAGAGGTTGAAGAGAGAGAGAAGAAGGAAAATAATGCAGCAAAAACACGGAAACAACAAAGCAGGAACAGAAAGAGGTTAAAATCAATGAGATCAGCAGCTGATTGATTAGTTGGTTAATAGATAATAATAGATGGCAGCTATTCAGAGGAAATAAATAGAAAAGCCAATTAAAAGCATCCCTGTGGCCTCTGAGGAACTGTGAAGGTCACAGTTTTGTCACAGGGAACAAACCTAGTTATTATTTAAGACCATTTACTTAATAATAGTACAGAGATTACCCCGTGGAATACACAGAGAGTAGAAGTACTCATTATGCAGAATCGTACAGCTATTATTACAGGATCTGATTGATTCCTTAATGTATATCACTTTGTTTCAGCTGGAGTCTCACAAGACCGAGTAATCAGGGGGATCAATAAAACGTTATTAGTTGCGGCCCTATAAATAAGTAGCTTCCGTTTAGTTAAACAGTAAATGGTTTATAACTCACAGGCTCAAAGCTGCAGTTCCCCTGGTGTCCACCGGAGGCGCCACAGGGACTCAGTCCCCATAGACCCCCATGTTAAAACTTCATAGCAAAAATAAACATGTTCCCACACTGAGACACAAACTGTTTTGTCTATGGATCATTTCTCTCTTTTGGTTCTTTTAGAAGTTATCGATTTGGAAATTTGGATTAGGGGCGTGGCCTCTCTGACTGACAGGTGGACACAGGTGGCTGTAGCTGCTAGCTTTCTGCTTGCCGGACTGCTGGCCTGTGTTTGTGCTGTTGGAGCATTTTTAATATAATTATCTGACCAACATGGCTGCTGTGCTTCATGGGACTAAGAGACCATTCAAGAATGTGGAGCTCCAGTTTGGGTGAAATTGGAGCATTTTATTTGTTGCTGATCAGCAGGTATCTGAGTCTGTGGATGCAGCTTAGCGCTCCACACTCATCCAGAAAGGCCAATGATTATGACATCACACACATACAAATTTGATCTTATTTTCAAACGGTTTACATTTTCTTGATCTGAATTTGCACTTTTTTCCTGAAACACAACCTCTCCTGCTCATGAGAGCAACTCGGTGTCCTCACAGACATCTTTAACACCTCCCTGAGCCAGGCTGTTGAAAGATCGGCACACCACTCCCCTATCTCCAGGACATACACAACACCCGCCTCACCCACAGAGCAGCCAGCATTGTGGCGACCCAACCCACCCCTCACACAGCCTCTTCCGTCTCCTTCCATCAGGGAGAAGGTTCAGGAGAATCTGGGCCTCCTCCACTAGACTGAACAGCAGCTTCTTCCACCTGCTATTCAGGACACTAGATTGTAATCTGCTGCCCCCACCCCCAAACACACACACAGTTTCCCCATGCCCCCCAGCATGTGTTGCCTTGCTGGGTGACAAACTAAAGAAAAACCACCATAAAGTGTGGCGTACAGAGGCCAGGCCAAGTCACTCGGAACTGTGGGTAATTATGAAATCATTTCATTAATAAGTAAGAAACAAAATAATCCAAGCAGAGAATTCATTTTGACTGCTTAACATCACCTAATTAGTCAGAGACACATGACTGCAGGCAGAGCTGGTAACATTTCCTCTAATGTGATTTTAATCACACTGATTTTTTTTATATAACTGTGCAGAATCTGCCTCAGTGCGGCTTCTGTGCAGAACGCTGGCGGGGGAAACGTGAGCGACACGTGACATCCAGCCCAGTGAGATCACACACACACACACACACACACACACACACACACACACACACACACAGCTGAGTAAGTGGGATAACATGAGGTTTCATTATTCATGCTTGTGTTGGTTCCTTTGAGAAAAATTACTCCAGTTCCATTTTTCCAGCTCAGAGGAGCAGTCACATGACATCAGGCCGCCTTCTTCTATTTCAATACTCTTTAATCACTGAAGATGGGAATTTTTACTACACTTTGCATCCGTGTTCCATATATTATCACTGTATTATCTGATTTGATAGGGATTTTTAGCCTTTACTGGCACATAACAGCTGAGAGTTGACAGGAAGGCTGTGAGAAAGCAGCAAAGGAGAAATCGAACCCGGGTCTCTGCGGTGACCCTGTGGCTCCCCTGTTCAAGTCAGGGAGATAATTATTATTACCCATTATGTAATTCTGTAAGGGACTAAAAAGTACTTTGAAAGGTAAACTTTTCTACTTCCTCTTGGCTTTATGGCTAAAACAAAACTGCAGAGCTGTTATCACTCAGCCATCCAGAAACAAAATGCTGCCCTACAATAAATCTGATGGTCAGCTGCTGCCAAATACAACTCCAGTTCCAAAAAGAGTGGGACGCTGTGGAAAAATGAAAATCTCATAAACCCTGAGAAAATGTTTCATTTTAAGAAAAATATGAGCTCAAATTGAACTGGATAGCAGCAGATTTCTCTAGAATCTTCTGATGGTATTTTTGGATGTTGAAGTATTCTTCACAATTTTACATTGAGGTACGATAAGTGAACCTCTTACTTCAGAGAACCTCTAAGATCCCTTTTTATGCCCCATCATCTTACTGACCTGCTGCCAAACAACCTGCAGACGGTTCCTCCAGCTGTTGCTGCCCCGCCCCGACTATTCTGAGACGCCATCAGATTGAATGACATGTTGTTTATGTTCTTTAGTGAATTAAATATGGATTGCAGCGCCGTTTTTAGGAGCTAATGGAGCTAACTGAGCTAATGGCGATAACTGAGCTAATGAAGCTAAGTCAGCTAACACAGCTAACTGAGCTAATGGAGCTGTGTATGAATCATGTTCCTCTCTGTGGGTTTGAAATGGTGTCAAAGTTCCCTCCACGAGCACCCCCCCCACACACACACACACACAGCTGACTTGAATTATTTATTCCTTTAACAGAAACACTGTGATGTGTGTAGGCAGAGATCTGAACTCGCCCACTGGTGTGAGTCTGCATGTTTAAACAGGATTTTTGCACAATTGGAAATTTGAAGCTTTAACTTGTATTTTACTAATTGTGAAGCCTTTCAGACCTTTAAGAACAAATAAAACATGACTTAAACATAAACCATTATTTCTGCCACATTAACATTCATATAATAAGAAAAGTCTAACCTGGAAATGAATAATGATACAAATGTTTGAATAAGCACCACACCCTGTATCATACCCTATAGCCCGGTGGTAATTTTTGAACACATCTGCAGAAACTAATGCAGCTGCTGTATAAAAGCATGATAGGGACGAGTGAATGAAGTAATCCAGTTTGTTCTCAGTGTTTTTTATCCTTCACACAGACAGGCATGGAACGCATCCCAAATTCCTGCAGAATTCCTGCTGGACTCGTAAACCGCTACATTTTTATATCAAGTACAGCAGAATTCCTATGCAAGAACCAACAGGCACACACGCACACACATATGCACACACGCGCACTCGCACACTGTAGTGTCTTGCAGGCACGTGATAGGATGCAGAGACAGGAGGTGACTAGGTACCATCTGGGAGTTACGCAACTGCTCTGCTTCGCTCAGCTTCCATCAGAGCATGTTCCTCATGTCATATTATGTCGACATATCATAACACAATAGTAACAACATGAGATTCAGGAAGAAGCCTGCAAGCTTGCACATTTAAGCAACTGCAGAAGGTGTGAGGGTGGATGGAGATCCGAGGAGGTTTCAGGTCATGTATGGGGGGAAAAAAAACGTGTGGCTCTAACGGGCCTTATTTCGCTGTCTGACAACAAAAACAGGAAACTGTTACTAAGGTAGATGCTGACACAGGCGCCTGTAGCTGCTAGCTGTCTGCTAGGCTTCCCCTCAGCTAACTGGAGTCCCTGAACTGGACCTCTGGACCGGGTTTGTGCTGTTGGAGCCTATATAATGCACCATAGTCACATACAAACTCTGAATAATACTGAGGCACCATCCTGTCAGACTGCGGTCAACACATTTTGCACATTTGTAAGGTACATGTATCCCTGAGCCCGAGAGTAAATTCTGACAGATTGATGAACTATTGCTGACATGTAAATATTACATTGGTGGGGGCGCTGCAGGGACGGGTCATGTGACCACGCAGGACGCAACTAATGCAAGCGTGCACTGAGCCTAGCAGCACTTTCTCACTGATAAAAGCAGAAAGGTCAGCAAGGCGGGATGAAGATCCGACTGTGTCCCATCGGCATCACGGGAGTCCCCAAATCACTCAAAGCTGGCTGATCAGTACCTCAGCTAAACAATTTAAGTCAAACTAAAAGTGCATATAAATGGTGCATATAAATTCCTGAAGAAAATAAATGCTTGTTTACAGAAAAAAATGCCATTCCAATAATATTCTGTTAGGTCATAAAAGGAGTAAATCTAATTTCTAAACCGCTGCACATGTCGTATGTGCATTAATGTTAGCATGATATTGTCAAAAGGTAACTGAGTAATATAATTTGAATATATGGATCGAGCTGCTTGATGCTGAGTTACAGTATTTTTGGAGCACTTCATTGTTAAAGGGACAGTAACCTGCAGTCTGATCCAGACACAAACACAGAGAGAAGACGGGCAGACGTCCGTCTTCTTGTTTCCTCTGGAGGTTTCTCCTCCACTCCCACAGCGCGTCTGTGGTGACGACACCTTTGTCGGTGAACGATTGTGGGAGTGTGAGATTCACAGTTGAGGCATGCATCATTTAAATGAATCATCTACAGCGCTTCTGCCATGAATAAATGGGTGTATAAATAAATATGTGCTGAGAATCAGATGACTGACTGCAGCTCTGAAGACACACAGAAAAAAAAAAAAATCAATCACAAACATGTAATCAGTATGGCCGCATCAATCAGATAACAATTCTACAGGAGCTATTTAACTGTGTTTACATATTTGACACATGAACTCTTAGAACTAGAGTCATGTAGAGTAACCTCTGCTCTGCTGGACATGCTGTATTTGCTTTAAATAACATAATTATTACTCCTGCTCAGTGAGGACAACAGCACTGAGTTTATGTTACTCACTGAATTGGTGCCTGTTAGAAACCCCCCCCCACACACACACACACGCACACAACGCTGTTTTATAAGGTAGCGTTCGCTGAGTTGTTTCAGAAAACTCATTATGCTGTGACTCATTCAGTTACAGCGACGGGGGGATGAAAATATTTCACAGACTTGCTAAAAACGAAAAACCTCATGAGAGTAAAAAAAGGTTTATAAATGTATTGTCCGCTTCCTCTGCTGAGACCAACACACCTGTGCATCAGTGTGTGAGCACAGCACAGACTGCAAACACAGCTGAACCTGCGGTCAGTATCTGGGTCACAGAAAGAAAATGTTATGGAGCTCCAAACCAGAATTATTCCTAAGAAGAGCCCGTCGGTGTCGACGGATCTCCTTTCCCCGTCTCCCTCACTCTCCCACCCGTCTTTGTCTCAATGTCACCCTGAAGGTCGCTGCGGTTTATCCCCGAGTTACGCAACCGCCCCATTGTGAAGGTAAAGTGGGTCTCTCATGCACACACTCACACTCTCGATCAAGGTTACCATAGCAACAGAGAGTGCAGCATCTCTCCTCCGCCGGCGGTGTGGATAGAGCGATGTCTGCAGCTCCTCATCCATCAGTCACGTACTGTCCCTTCGCTCTGACCTCTGACCTTCGCAGCATCAGGTGCCTGTAACCTCCCTCAACCTGTTTATGTCACAGTCACGTCAATGGTGAGAAAATAAGATGAGTGACTCACACCAGCACCCAGAAATTCCTTATCTGCAGCCTTCAGCTGCTGGAATTATGCAGCTGTCAAACTGACATTTCAGGCAGTTTGGATTCCAGTTGGTCTTCCAGGGATTAAAGCCAGGAACGTTACTGTGCCTGGAATACATTTCAGAAACTGAGCCTCCTCATCGAGGAGCACAACTTTCTGTATTCTATTGAATATTTGCCTTTCCTGCATTGATTTATGGAGGAGAGGTCTTTATTTATGTCAAGGGAAAGAGAATTCCTGCTTGTCCCAGACTTCAGTGGTATAACATGCTAAAATAATAACCTGGGAAGCCGCATCAAACCCACCACAACCTGACTCCATTCATCATTCCCTCCTTTGAGTCTTAGCAGCTTCTGTGCTTTAAGCATCCCGCTGACGTCAAACAGCTGTCAATTTTTAACCACACCCCCAAACGTCAGCCACGCCCACAAAACACTGAGACGTGTTCCTGTGAATCCTGGCTGATGTCAATGCGCTTCTTTTTCACCTGCTCACAGAGGACTCACCACAGTAACCAGGTGTCGTGCAGAGACGGCGGCGCGCTCCGGCTGCGCCTCGTGATGCGGTCGTGCCAGCAGGTTGAGGCTTCGCTGGCCAGGGGGCTCCTGACGAAACAGAGCATCAGGTATCCCTTTGGCTAACCTGGCAGGCCGCTGATGGTGACGATGATGATGATGATGGAGGAAGTTGTGGGGGGGGTGGGACTCTGGCAGTTTTTTCACATCGTCCTGAGCATACAGAGATGGGGGAAACCGACCCGTGTGGCGGAACGGTAAGGAGTCGTCAGAAGATGATTCTGTGGAGAAAAGAGAGGAAAAAAAACATTTTTTGATGCTGTGATTGTTGAACAGGATCACACAGCTGTGCTTTGACTGTGTTAATGAAGTCACAGAGATGGAGTCACAGCGTGTGAGAGGAAAGCCCTGCACACCAACTGAACCCACCCAACCGTAATGAATATGAAAACTGCATAATTCACCATCAGTCTTTATTTATCCTGGGTGGGGAAAACCCCCGAGGAAGCAGCACAGCAGTGACTGTGATATCACACACTGGTTCCTGAACTCCACATTTTACAGCTCTAATCTTTATATTTTTGCTGCTGCCATGTTGCTGCTAGTGTGTGATCAGATTTAGATGAGCGGTTACAGAGCTGAGTTATCACTGAATTACACACACACACACACACACACACCTGCTAATCAGTGCTCAGTAACATCTAAATAAAATCCTCAAATCTCAGCAAACTGCAGCTCCACCTTCTCGTCTGTTAGTCCAATGATGTTAGCCATATTATTGGTCAGATAAACGGCACAAACACGGTTCAGAAGTCCAGTTCAGGGACTCGAGTTAGCTAAGGTGAAGCCTAGCAGACAGCTAGCAGGTACCTGACATAAGAGGCATTAGAGGAACTGCAGTTTTCATTGCTTAAAAATACAGAAATACTCATTTATTACATTTTTTGCAGTCAAGAATCAGATGAGTTACTAATTGCAATAATTTGAGTGATTACTGGTTATTTTACAATAGTTTTGAGGCTAATATTAGCAGTCTTTTACTTGATATTAATTCCACGATAAATTTGAAAAACTTGTTTTTGTTAAATCTAAGTTTTGATTTTTGAAAGAAACACCAGACAAAAAGAAATAGCAGGCATGTTTACAAGTAAATGGACTGTGTCCATCTTTTATATACAGTCTTAGGTAAACAGTACACAGTGAGAAATAAACTGGTAGAAATCACTGAGGAGGGGATTTCTCTCGGTCTTTTCGAACTTGACTTTAAAGACTCGAGGAAGAAGACGTGCAGTGAGGAGGCAAAGTTTCCCTGTTCAGCCATCCAATTGTACAAATGTCGTGCCGTGGCCTCCTTCTCATGCCTCTCATCTTTGAAGCGTGTCGTTTTCTAACACATCGCGTTCAGAGATGAAGAGAAAGCAGCAGACGCAATGAGAGCAGGAGATCCCATCTGCCTGCCTCTGCCAGCCCGGAGCCTTTCATCAGTCTGCAGGCTGAGAGGAAAGCCCTGCACACCGACTGAAGCCACCCGACCGTGGTGAATATGAACACTGCATAATTCACCATCAGTCTTTATTTATCCTGGGGGGGGGGGGGGGGGGGGGGAGGGCAACCCCCTTCC
>VUQK01027702.1:0-12073 GCA_015106715.1 Bujurquina vittata | reverse complement strand
CTTTATATATATATATATATATATAGATAACTGCAAGATACATGCAAGATAACTCTAAAGTATGTGGGGAAGTATTTATCTATTTAATACAATCTCACTGTATTTCAGTAGATAGATAGATAGATAGATAGATAGATAGATAGATAGATAGATAGATAGATAGATGTGTATAGGCCGTTCTGCTCAGAACTGACTTCAGATCGGATTTCCACATCAAAGTGCACTTTCACGCATTTCACGCAGCATCAGCATCTTTGCGGTGACCGACGGCCGTAAAGCAGCAGATCAGGCTAGAAAGAGGAGAAAGAGCGCCCTCTGCCGGTGCAATAAGTGAAGGGCAGTTACGAGTCAGGATTGGTTTTGCTTTTTGTTTCATGCAATCCAACAATATTTGATTGTGGGGCATACAAGAGACACGGTGATTAACTAACATTAACACACAGCACACAAACTTCCTGTGTGTGAGACTGAGACAGCAGCAACCCCCGGGGGCCGAGCTGACCTCAAGTCAGTTTGTTACTTAATAAAACCTGTTTTTGCTGCAGTTTATGACGGTTATTTAATTTTTTTTAATTATTATACAATAAAAATTTAATCTATTGATGGAATAGTAACCTCACTGTATTCATGTTTTTAACTGAGAATTTCATTATTTCTGCCATTACTGGATAAAAATGAGAAATGAGAATTACAGAAAAACTGCTTTAATGTATCCAGTTTAACCGTTTGAGTCTGATCTAAGATCAGCCGATCTATCAGTGAAGCTGATCTTAGATCAGCCAATACTGAGGCCCTCTGACAGCCACAGCAGAGACGTTTCACTGAGTTACTGTTAAAAGGTCAAAGGTCAGTCATAGTTTCATATTTAGCTGGAAACATTCAGAGCAGCTTTCCAAGTCTGCAATGAAAGTTTTACCTACACAGGCTCAGCTTTATAGGTTTTAAATATTTCAGTACAGTTTTTGGGAGGATGAGACATTTTAATGAAAGAATGCAGATCCTTTATGAACGGATCCAGACTGGATGAGGTGGAAAATGACTGGAGTCTGAACTGGATGTGCGCCTTATCTGTGCTCAATCCGTGATTCCGATCCGTTTGGATCCTCCTGCTGTGCAGATGGACTCGGACAGTTTGTGGATAGAGCCTGTGATCACCGATTGATGTGATTTTTAGTAGAAACTCATACTCAGACAGAACATTCAAAATGACACCATTTAAGTCACTTTTAATCCGTTTAGTTCAGTTTTGAAGTCTTCAAATCATTTCGGCCTCATCTCCAGGATCCGGACCCTAACCCATCCAAAGTCTGTTCTGGGTCTAAAGCTTAATCCAGATCAGTGTAACAGTGATGATACAATAACTACAGAGACTGTTTCAGAGGAACTGACTGACTGACAGCTGCCTCATTATAAATCTGTGACATTATCGCTGTCTCCGTCCTTACAGCCCGTTGACGAGTGAACGACTGTAAAAGCTTAAAAAAAAACCTGCCAGCGAGCAGGTTGGGTTCACAGAGTCTGTTACTGACTCAGAGTAAAGGACCGGCCGTCGTTTCCGGGCCGAACCGGCTTTTTAGGATGTGAGGCGTTTTTTTCCAACGCCTGAGCCACACCCGTCCGGTAGGTGGCGGTAATGCAGCTCTAAGCTGGGTTGTCCACCGGCATTAAATCCACAAGAAGAAGACGATAATCATTACCAGCGCATAAATAAACGTTAGCATAAGTGCAAGAGCGTAGGAATGAGTTATTATTGGGAAGGGACACATGTGGGAAACGTGACAGATCCATAAATACTCTGAGCTCAACCTGCTCCTGCAGTGCGCCACTCTCTGCGTCCTGGAGGACCTCTGAAAACACAGCTCAGATCCTCACCTGCACGGTTCAGTCCTCTGTGAGGGGTTTCTAAGGCTGGGGGAGGAACCACGTGAACCCCAGCATGGTCACAATTTTTATTCTTCAATTAAAATCAACAGCACCCCCACCTCCACCAAAGCACTTCCTGTTTATCCACAAATACACGCCACACCATGTACGCAATACTTCATCTGCTGATCTATTTACTCAGACATGCCAGGATCAGCACACATTTATTCAATCTGGTTTTTAATACCTCAAATGAAGATTTTGACATAATTTCATAACTTAAAAGTTCCGCCAGCCAACAGAACCGCAGGAATGATGTCCAGCAGAACGAGCCTTAAACGGGGCTTCGTGTTACCGTTTACCCGGTGATTCACCTGGAGCTTAAATGCCCCACAACAGGAACCATGTGTGCACGGCTGCTCCGCGCAGCTCCGAAATTTTCCATCGGCATTCCCGGAAAGCCCCCGGCTCCTCCTTTCCTGCAGACAGTCGGCACCGTGCGCGTCCCGCCGCCTCTCCGGTGCTTACTGGAAGTCCCGCCCGCCGGAGCGTTATAAGCTGCCGCTCCGCCCCCTCCTCACTTGTTTCCGGCTGCGCTCGGAGCTGTTGAGAACTTTTGGAAGAAGTTGTGTTATTTGTGTTACTGGATTTTGCGGCCGCAGACATGGCTCAGATCAACACCTGCCTCAAGCGCGTCTTCACCGTCTTCAACATCTTCTTCGCGGTGAGTTGACTCCGTGAAGCCGGTGACGGTCGCGATCACGGATCTCGGGTGTCGGTGCGAATTTAAAGTGCGTAGTTCAGACTTCGAGAAGCAGCTTTAAGTCTAAAATCAAAGATTTATGGCCAAATAAACACTGAAATGTGCCGCGGGGCGCTCCAGGTGGGAAAAAGGATATTTGTCCTGTTTTTTAATAGTTTTCCCTCAGAGAAAAACTGCGTGTTTTTTCAACCCGGTCTATATTTAACCTGCTGCAGGTATGAATGAGCTTAACTAAATAAATCAGCATTTAAAAACAAAGATGTTCTTTATTTCACTGGAAGCTTCGCCTTTGTGCTCCACAAGTTAAATGCAGCCTCTGTGCTCGCTTTCGGGGTTAAACTGCAGGTGCGCGCAGGTGTGCCTTACAGGCCTTTCTTTAGCGAGCCTGGCAGCGGGCCAGGTGAGCGTCACCGTCCCCAGGTTCCCCTGATCTCAAAGCAGCAGCTAAGTTTCTATTTACCGTTTCTGGTTCAAACTTTTTCAGTGGTGTGTGTGTGTGTGTGTGTGTGTGTTCTGAGCATGTGAGGACGGATGCTGTAGGGAGAGAAAGATAACCTGAGCAGTGCTGCAGAAATAAACCTTTTCGTTGATCATAATCATGAACTGAATGCTGTGCTGAGAGTGAACTGATGAGCCCCCGCAGAGACACCGGCTTCATGTATCTGAAGAAGTTGTTAAGGACATGAGGATAAGCTCATTGGCGGCCCCTCACGCAGCCCCGCTGCGCGCTGACGGGCTGCTGATGGAGCCGCTCCGCGCGGCTCCACGCGCAGGTCTAATGAACCGTTTGTGTTTGGTTGTAGATCGTTGGGGGGATCATCATCGGCCTCGCCCTGCTGGCTCAGTTCTCCACCAGCATTCACGGAGGAGGAAATGTGAGCGCCAACATGTCCAAACAAATTACGCACGAAAAAGAGAAAAACTGTCTGTGCCTCTCAGTCATATTTGACTTTTGCCGACTCTTTCCCTGCAGCTGGAGGGTCGGACCACCGGCCTGATCGTCCTCTATATCGTGGGCGCTGTCACCATGGTCATCGCAGTCCTGGGAGCCTACGGAGCCCACGCCGAGAGCAAACGCTGCCTGATCGCGGTGAGTACACGGAGCAGATGGAACGCACAGGATGGCGCAACTTTGGAATAAAACTTGATGGTGACGTCACTCCTTACGCTCTGAACTGGCGCACCCTTCGGAGGCTCCTGTGGGCATTAGGGGAACTACCTCAAAGGTTGCTGCTTGTATCCACTGTGGGCCTGAGGAGCAAACAGCCTGTCCCAGTGAACTCAAGATTTCTGAAATGTTGAAATAGTTTCGCTTTCTGGGCATCATTGTGAAACTGTGCTCGGGGTTGACAAATGTCAGTAATGCTTTCCTGTTTCTCGCTCTCTCCCCGCAGTTCCTGGTGTGCATGGTCCTCGGATGTCTGGTGATGCTCAGATATGCCATCCCTATTGCCGTCGTGCGTCCTCAGGTAAAGGCTCGGCCGTCGCTGCTCCACAGCTCAGAGCACATTTAGTGATTTAACTGGAAAAGCAAGTGTTAGTAAAAATGAGCGCAATAATCAGATTAGTACTACACTATTTAAATACTCGAATATGCAATTGGATAAAGAAAATGTTTTGGGTAAAGGGAGTTTAAACCTGCTTTTGTCTTTAGTGGGACTCCTTCACAATAAAAGCCTCCCTGTTTCAGTCTTTTTGAATCTGATTATTGTGGCTTTGTGTGTTTTATATAAAGGCACTGATGGGACATAAGCAGCCAAAACAGATTCCCTGCTGTTATCTGGTGGATGCTAAGTTAATATAACCCAGCAGCAGCAGGAAATGAAGGCTTAACATCTGAAATAACTTAGTCCAGCTCTGATTCCAAATTTGGCTCAACAATCTCCAAGTCTTAGTCCATTACAGCCTGCGATACATGCTGTCCTCGCTCTCATTGGAGACACAAATGTGTGATTGTGTCGGTTTTCACAGCCCTTTCAACAAGCTCGGGGATTCCCAGATTTTACAGAGATGAGACTAAATGTTGATGGGGCTGAGATGATGTCACTGTTTGAGCGATAACCAGTGCAGCAACCACAATGGGACTGTCAGTGTCTTTAGTAAGACCTGATGAGGTTTGGAGTTTGTGTCACTGACAAAAAGACAGGAGGCCGAGTTAGAGGTGCTGATCTGAAGATGTTCAGATGTTCATTGGGATTAGAAATGCATGCATCAGAGGGGCAGCTCGGAGTCCGAGAGCGGAGGCTGGACAAAGGACGATAAAGATGGAGCTGCAGGCAGGACAAGAGAGGTCTCTGAGGAGGTTCATGGATGTAGTGACAGAGGACATGCAGAGGGTTGCTGTGACAGAGGACGATGCTGGGATGGGGGGAGATGGAGGCAGATGGTGTGCTATGGCGCCCCCTAAAGGGACAAGCTGAAAGAAGAAGGATTAAATCGCGGGGTTTGACTTCAATAAAACGAAAGCTAACTGCGCATTTGGCTTCGTTTCATCACGGTGGCTGTCGTTACCATGCCGACCTCAAACTATGACTCATGTTCATGTAGATGAAAGGGCGGAATTTAGCAGGGATGCAAACAATGAGCAACACTTTCCTTTAATACAAATAACAGTAAGAGAGTTTAAAGTTTGATAGGTTGACTGTAATAAAGCTTCCTTTAGCACGGGGTGGGCAGACTTTCTGGCTCTTGGGCCACACTGACGTTTTGAAATTTGGCAGACGGGCCGGGCCAGCACCAGATGCGCGCATATCAAACATAAACATAAAAAAGGCTTTCACGGGAACGGTGTTGTTTCTGCCAGTTTGTTGAAATCAGGTGTCAGTTTTGGTGCAGCAATTCTCAGACTCCTTGATATCAGTCAGAATTATGATATGATTTGATTTGATTTGGGCAACTCTGTACCAATCTTCAGCGGGCCGGATTAAAAAGACCAATGGGCCAGGTGTGGCTCACGGGCCGTAGTTTGCCCACCCCTGCTTTAGGAGACTTTTAAATATGATACAAATTAGATTAAACTAATGTTATGCAAATATTTCAGTAATTATTTTTGAGTTTCTGCTAAAAGAAAAAAAGCAATTGTAATAACATAAATGAGCTCAGTCACAACTCTGTGAGATCATTTTGTCCTGTTATTGTTTTTTACTAAAGTTTCTAAATATTCATTTAATCTCTGACATAAAAATATGTTTGCAGCTCGAAGGGATTATGGAGGAGCAGTTCCGGCGGTATCTGCCCCTGGACAGGTCTACAGAGGAGATACAGGAGATGGCTAACAACCTTCAGAAAAACGTAAGACATTCTATATTGCGGTAAGATGAGGCTTATTTGACACATTTGCAGTGTTATAACACTGAGCGCCATAACTGTTGGTACTTTTTGTATCATTTCATTTTGATTCTTCTCTCTGAACCTGCTGAGCACCTTGAAGTGTTCTCAACTGAAACTTTGTGCTGGTTCTCTGACCTCCTCGTGAAGGTCTGCGGGAACGTTTCAGTTTTGTTCTCATGATTTCACACTTCCCATTTTTAAAGAAGGAGGACGCTGGGCTCCTCACCACGCTGCTGACACTTCCACCTTTACTCCTTCTGAAGCAAACAAAGAGCTGGATGATATTTAAATGTTCAGTTTGTTCAGCTGTAATTTGATTTATGAAACGTAAGAAATGGAGTTTTTACACACAGGAAGATGAAACTAATGTGAAGTTCCACACGTATTATAGGAAGTGGCACAGCTGCTGAGAGCGACATAACCAAACCCCACAACGAAAGAAACCCACAGAAAATAAATGCAAAACAAAACATAGCATGGACAAAACACACTGGGTCAAAAGGCAGTTAATGTTTAGCAGCAACTGAACTTTCAAAATAAGAGCAGGGAACAGTTTTCACAGCAGTAGATGTTTGATGATGGCAACCCTGCTTCTTCTTCTCCTTTTTCAGTTTCATTGCTGCGGTCTGTTCAGCCACACGGACTGGAATAACATTCCCGACTCCTGCCTGTGCGCTAAGGAGGAAGAGGAGGAGGGCGAGTGCCAGCCCATCAACTACCGCGTGAGTTTCGGCGCACTTTCGCCTTGCCGTGTTAAACGTGTCAGCGTGTAACGTTTTAATTTCTGTTCCTCTTCCAGATTTTGATGCAGGCGTCCGTCTACTCCAAGGTGAGCGGCACTGCGCCATTTTGAAAAAGTTTCAGCTGATTTATAGACACTGTAAATATAACTGGTCATATTTCACTTCCTGTGTTCAGCCCTGCTTCCCCATCATCATGTACTACATCCTGTTCGCCATCGACATCGTGATTGGCGTCATCTTCGCTCTGGCTATCCTGGCGGTGAGCAGCATCAGTTATTTGAGGAGGAAAAACTCGGGTTTATTTTATTTTCCCTATAATGATGGGATATTAAATAACTCATTAGCACATCGATAACGGATGGTTTCAGCTGTAAACTCTTCTTCAGACTCAAATCTCTGAATTCTGACACTTCCCCCTTAACTTTGACTCTCCTGTCTTTAAAGTTGGGAGAATTAAGGAATTTCTCTCTCTCTCTCTCTCCCGTGTTCCCTCACAGCTCTTCGGCATGATTCTCTCCGCCATCATGATCCGCCAGATGCGTTACCCCAACCAGCCCACCATCCTGCTGACGGTGCCCACCATCTTCTCCCCGCAGCCACCGAAGTACGAGGAGCTGCACAACCCTCCGCCGTACTAGAGGAAAAAACCTCACCTCTCTGCTCAGTGCGAGAGGTCCAGGAGAGCTGTTTAATTTTCTTGAATTTTAAAATGAAAAATGCAGTTTAAAGTTTGTGCCGGGGGTGCCTTACCCCCTCTGAGGGGACTGTTAATTTTTGGAGCCTGAAAAATGCTTCTGCTTTTCTGTTTTCTGTCATTATCTTTGAAAAACATGTTTCCTTTTGAAAGTTCCGATTTGACTCATTTCCTCTTGACTAAAACCTCATCTGATATAATTTTTAACAAATGACAAACATCCGGCGCACCAAAGACATTCAGTGAGGCATAAATTACAGTTTAAATGGATTTGTTTTTGTCACTTGACATCCAGCATTTAGGAATTCATCCCAAGGAAAAAAGCTCAGATCTGTGTGCACACAGAGGACTGCCGGGAATGGCAGGAAGATTGATTATGTTTATGGATTATTTTCTTCTGAACTTCAAACTGTTTGAGGACAAAAGGCTTAAGAGTCAGTTTGGTTCTTTTTATTGTTTAATGATGTGTTTCAGACATTTTCTGTGATTTTTCAGCAATGTTGATTCCAAAAAAAACAGCCGGAGGCCTTCAAACACCGCTGTGTTTGAAGTGTTTTTCCTCCCCTGATGATGTCATCTGTGGAGCAATTTTAGTCCATCAGATGTTTGTAGAAGTTTGTTTTTGTTTGTTTCTTAAATATTCTATGAATGTATATAAAAACTCATTGTTGGGTGAGCTGGTTTCTTTTAACTGTAGTTAAATCAAACCTCACATTCTTCCTTTGGCCACATGTTAAAGTTGAAGCCTTCGTTTTGCTGATGGCGTATTTTTAAAAAGTTCATACAGTTGTTTAGAAAGGGAAATATTCGTTTTATATTCCGTCTCTTTTGTATCATGTTTGATCTTCTGCTGTAAACTTCAGACTTACAAGATTAAAAGAATCTGAAAAAATCATGCGAGGTTTATTTAAAAATGATCTTTGCGTTCCTGCATTCCTGTTGGTTGGAAACACATCAGAAGAAATTGGTTTGGTTTGTGTTCATGATTAATATCACATTATCTGACCTCCTTTTGGCAGCAGCATCCTCTGCACTTCACTCCATTCATGAATCTTCCTCCTGGCAGCTCCATCTTCATCACCTTTGGTCTCACATATCCACTACCCCTCCTCTGCACATCCAAACCATCTTAGCCTCTCCAGCTTTGTCTCCACACTGCTCAGCCTGAGCCGTCCACAGCTGTGACATTCCTGAATCTAAGAAAAAAAAAGGATTTTCAATTTCTTTGTGGTTTATTGCACTTTTTAGCAATTTAGTTACTATGGACTTATTACATAGCAACCCCTGCCAAAAAAATTAAAATGGCCCAACAGCATGTAAAACTGTAAAGAAGCTGTGGCAAACTTGCCGGTAGGCAACAAAGTAATAATGATGTGCAGGCGGTTGGGACCACAGGCACCAAGAACACCACCGTAACAACGTCATAATAGAAATCTTGCAGCACCCGTGAAGAAGACACACGCACAGGTAAGTCTGAAGTTTGACAGGGATTTGGGGAAATCAAATTAAATCGGCATCAACTCAACCTGCTGTGTTTGGAGGAAGAGGAATGCTGAGTATGACCCAAAGAACAGCCGCCCACAGTGAAGCACGGAGGTGGAAGCATGATGCTTTGGGTCTGTTCTTCTGCTAAGGGTGCAGGAGGATTTCACCGCACTTGAGAGGCCAGTGGACGCGGCCATGATGTGTAAAGTCTTGGTCAAGAATCTTCCTCCCTCAGCCCGAATGCTTAAGATGGGTCATGGATGGGGCAATGACCCAAAACCAATGCAACAAAGGAGCGGCTAAAGAAGAAACGCATTAGCATGATGGAGAGGCCGGGTCAGTCTGCAGACCTCAGTCCTGCAGAAAATCTCTGGAGGGAGCTGAAGCTTCAAGCTGCCGAGCAGCAGCCAAGAAACTTGAAGGATTCAGAGAGTTTCTGGAAAGAGGAGTGGCCCGAAAGCCCTCCTGAGATGTGTGCAAACCTGCTGACCAACTACAGTGCCTTGCAAAAGTATTCGGCCCCTTTGCACTTTTCAACCTTTTTAAAAAAGTTTGACACATCCAATAAATTTCCTTCCGCTTCACGATTGTGTCCCACGTGTTGTTGATTCTTCACAAAAAATAAAAATTTGATATCTTTATGCTTGAAGCCTGAAATGTGGCAAAAGGTTGAAAAGTTCAAGGGGGACGAATACTTTTGCAAGGCACTGTGTACAAGAAAGGTCTCACCGCTGTGCTTCTAACCACCATGCTCCACCATGTATGAGATGCCGTTTTCACCACAGAGTCCAGACTTTAACCCCACTGAGTGCTTTTGGGATGTGCTGGAGGAAACAGTCCAAGCTTCCCATGATCAATACAAGCGCTGAGCAAGCAATAAATATAACTGGACAGAAAATAATTTGCAGACACTCATAAGATTAACAAAATGTATGCTTTATGCTCAGTTGTGCGTTACATTGTTTTTAATACTGCACATTCTGGGGTTTGGAGAAACAAAATTTCAGTCTTCTGTGTAATGTACTATTTCACGGTTGGATTTACAATAAAGTTCACTTTGACTTTGAAAATGATGGCGTGGAAATGTGTCTCCATCAAGAGTGTTACAGTGAGACAGCTTTTTGGCCAGCCAGTTTGGTGCCTGCAGCTGCTGTCCGGAAACGTGTCTCCAAATCTTCTCAAACAGTTGTTGCTTGGATTTATAATTTATGTTGTTCTTTCAAGTGGCGAGCTAGATAATATCTGCTTTAACCACTGGGTGGTGCTGAGTCTGCTGAGGTTTCTGCAGGTCAAAGCTACACACTCAGGTCTATAGATGCATATTGACTTTGGCCAGAGTTAGGCTTCAATGGGTGGACATCAAAAATAATTTGGGGTCTAGTATAATCTGTTCTTTACCTCGTTTTCTAGACTGACCCCGGCATTCCTAACTCCAGTCAGAGTTTTTAGTGCTTAAACTTGACCAAGTAAGCTATTTAGGATTAATAACATATTGAAACACTGATCCACAGATGTGTGAGTCTGTGGTCTCTGCTGTGAGCGGTGAAATGCTTTCCTCCACCAACCACAACAATCTGCTCGGGAACATGAAAAAACAGCCCATCGGTCTGATCATGTGATCTGTCACACAAACAAAACATAAAGCCATGGCTTCCTGATGTGTTTGCAGTCCACTTATGAACTACATTCAGCTCCATGACAGGAACGTTTGAACCGCTTCATGAGCACGTCAGGGCTGTGAGGCAGGACAGGACTCACAGAACTGAATTTCAACTTGTTTTATTGTGAAGTGACACAAAACTACAGCTGCAGCTACACCAGAGCCAGAACTACACAACTATGGAGCAGGGAGACACACAAACAACATCTGCACACGGAAAAACAAGGGAACAGGTAACAGGTGGGGAGCACAGGTGCAGGTAATCACCGTGGACAAGACCAGGAAGTGAAAGCACACACAGAGCATGAGAGACAAAGACTGACAAAGTCAAACAGGAAACAAACATGGAGCATCACGGTCCAGAAAGATGGAGCTATGATGAGATGATGTCACAGATTCTCTTTGAATCTGAGCGTCACTGAAGTTTCAGTTTACAGCAGAACAATCAAATATGATACAAAGAAGAGAGCAAAAATATAAATATATCAAAAATATTTCCCTTTACAACCATCTTGACCAACTATTTATTAACAACACAGTGTCCAGAAGGTTCTTCTTATTACTGAGAATAGGAAGCCAGTGAGGTCATGTGGTTTTCTTTGCATGGATGTCTGCTCAGCTTAAAGTCATTAAAATGTTTGAAGGCATCGTCAGGCCAACAGAAAACTCTGTGGCACATTAAATTCTGAAGAACGACTTGAGATGGAAGATACCAGTCAGGTCTTAGAGAAGATCAAAGTTGTAGTGGAAACATCGATCAAAGTCCCGATCCCACACCCCGAGGTAGCAACGGTGGAGAAGTGCAGCTTTCTTCCTCTATCACACTGCATAGTCGTACAGCTCCTCGTATCTTGGTGGAGACAGCGGGAGCAGGACGGAGGGTCTGCTGGGGTGATGCATCTGCCGGTGCATCTGCCGGATCATGACTGAAGACAGAATGACGCCGAGGACCTGTGGGGGGGGGGGGCACAAAGAGGAGATTTGACAAAGCTGCACTCTGACCCACAGGATAAACCCTTCCTGGATTCACCTGAAGACTTTTAGGACCAGTTTGTGTTCAAGTTATAATTCTCCAGATCTTAAACTGGATTTTCATGTTAGACGAACCAAACCCCTGAAAAAATGACTCATTCTGAGCTTAAAGCGAGAGAACGTGTTTAAATAACGCTCCGAATTCAAAGATTCTTTTCTGAGAGGAAGAGCTAAACAGCATTTTTGGCTCCTGAATGTTAATGAGAAATATCAGATTCGGCCGTCTGAAACAAAGCAGCCCTCTTCTGATCCAGGATCAGAGAAAACCAGGACGTAAATGAAGTAAATCCTACAGATCGGACATTTCTGACACTGAATCATCATCTTTGAATAACTGATAATACTCACAGCCAGAACAGCCAGAGTGATGCTGACCACGAGGCAGGAAGTGGGGCTGGCCTCGCAGCTGAAGAGACCACAGCGGTGAAACTAAGAACAGCAGAAACAGGAGGGTTACTGAGAGAGCTTCTTTAGTTTCCTTATTTAAATACATTCAGAGATCA
>VUQK01027701.1:26518-42162 GCA_015106715.1 Bujurquina vittata | reverse complement strand
AGGTGTTGTGTCAGCTTGAGGTAAGGACTCTGTGCAGGCCAGTCAAGTTCTTCCATGCCAAAACTCACTCATCCATGTCTTTATGGAGCTTGCTTTGTGCACTGGTGTGCAGTCATGCTGGAACAGGAAGGGGCCATCCCACAAAGTTGGGAGCATGAAATTGTCCAAAATGTCTTGGTATGCTGAAGCATTAAGAGTTCCTTTCACTGGAACTAAGGGACCCAGGCCAACTCCTGAAAAACAACCTCACCCCAGCGGCTGGGATGCAGCTGCTTGGTCATGGAAATCAATTCCATGAAGCTCTCCATGCACTGTTCTTTAACTATTCTGACGGCCACATGACATTCGGAGGCCTATTGGGATTAACTCTGTAGAAAGTTGGTGACCTCTGTGCACTATGCATCTCAGCGTCCACTGACCCCGCTCTGTCATTTTATGTGGCCTACCACTTTGTGGCTGAGTTGCTGTTGTTCACAATTCCACTTCCACTGAATTTCTTGCATTACCTCTTCCAATAGTTGTCCCACAATCACTGACTCAGTGATTCCAAGCGGAAGAGGATGGATGGATGGATGGATTGATGGATTGACAAACAACACAGCGGTGTGGTGGTTACCAGCAAGAGGATCCACCTTGACCTCTCACCCAGTGACTGCTGGGACAGGCTTTAGCCCCCAGCAACCCTGAAAAGGATAAGCAGAAGAAAATGGATGGATGGTTTAAACAAACAGAGACATTATATAAAATCTTATTCAGGATGACTCGATCAAATTGTGAATAAATGGATGGCACATCCATTCTTTGACAAGTTCTAATGAGTTTGAAGATCCCCTGATCTTTACTTAACTAAATTGGTGAAGGTGATTATCTGCCAGACCTCAGCATGCGCGTATTGTCATTGCAAGAATTTTAGCATTTAGCTCAGATCTTTGCTGTGCCTAAGTATGGCCTCGCAGAGATTTATTGCAGTAGCCTGGAAGTCTTTTTTTTATACAACAAAGTAGGTCAGAGGAATACCACCTTTTTGTCTGCTACAGTACATATTACACTAATTACTCCTCCTAATACACAATATTCACTTCCGCTGCTCCCACTGTCACACAAGCATTCTGTGTAGCAGATTCAACAGTAAGTGAAAGAAAGTACAAACAAACACAGAACAGAATAACCCTACAGCACGTTGTAATCCAGTTGATCTGAGCGAGACAAACCCATCATGGGTCACGTCAGCCTATTATGAATCTTTTTAGTCTTGTTCAGGGAGGAAATTTGCAACAGAGGACACCTTTCATTTTGTTTGCGGTAATAAATAAATGCTACTGCCTGCAAACTGCAATCACAGATAAAACATTCAATACTTTTTTTATCGTCTTAAATATCGATGTAGGTTTCCTTGAAATATCGTGATAATTTGAGGCTATATCACCGGCCCCTGACTAGAACAAAAAAGCAGTTAATAACAAAGCTGTTGATTCTGTGTTGGACTGGATTTGTAATTGGATCTTATTATTTAACCGCAAAGTGATATTTATGTGTTTCAAACAATCCATTTCAGGTCAGATCTTTTATATTCTACACACACAACTATAAAAGACTAGAAATACCAAAAGTCTTGTCATCCATCAAATGTTGCCTGTCTGTCCGATCACATCGCTGGTTCCTTTCTTCTTTTAAAATGTCACAAAATTGTCATTTGATATCACGGTTTACAGCGTTTTGCTGGACCCAAGGAGCAGTCACAACAATAGTGAGTAAAGGTGAATGTATTTACAGTGCATGTAAAAATGAGATGGAGGATCGGAGCAGATAAACAAAGGAACTTAGTACAACTGGAGTTGACTGGCAACATATATGCTGCAGTACAAGAATTAAGGCCTTACTTGGGGGTCTGGAGAGGGTGGTTTGATGGAGGACTGGTTGTGTTTCCAGGTGCATGTGGCGATGCAGTGGAGCGTGGGAAGGCAGGTGATCATCTGAGAACTGTTGTTGCTGAAAGACGAGGCTGAGAGGCTGTGGGCTGGGAATTCCTCGAGGCGAATCTGGTGGGTATTTCCAAGAAGTAGCAGGAGCGTGGTGTGGCTCTTCAACTTCACACGCTGAAAGGAAGAAGACGACACGGCGATCACTTAACGGGTCAGAAGGAGAACTGAGAGAGACGAGGTAAACTGCTTCACTGCTGGGGTGAAAGAACAATCTGGAAGGGAACCACAGTCGCACCCCAGCCTAAATACACAGCTCTCCAATGAGGGGAGTGTCTACCAGGTGTGCAGGAGCAGCGTAGGCCACCTGTCATAAAAACAAGAAAACAAATATTTTAGAAACCTACCAAAACTTGTTTAAAAGGAAGAATTATATTTTTTATTTGTTGAGCAAATAAAAAACTGAATGAATTCACATTTTTATGCCCAAATTTGAGCTGGTACAAGTCAGAAGTTAATCAAGCATAACATTCAACCGCATCCAGAATGCAAGTAAATAACTGTAATTAATCAAAAAATAATGTGCTTTACTATATTATCTGCTTTTTTGTAAACCAGTAAATTTGAAAACTCATAAAAACACTAATTATAGTTTAGCATTAGAAGTATAATTTCAGTTAAAGAGCATGAGCATACTGGTGGATTAACCATTACAGAAACACAAAAACGTATTTTGGTAATTACTAATGCTGTTAATTTAGGGCAACTGTGGCATAAACCTTACAGCGGGTGATGGTCTAATACGTTTTTACTGTATGTCCCTTCACAAAATTCACAAAAAATGTCTATCCAGTGTCTTTAAATATCATGTGATGTCAAAAGACCCTTTACAATCTTCCACATGTGATGCGCTCTAATAACAGAGCAGTTTATTGTCATAAACCAGGACAGAACAACCAACAGCAGGTGTAAATGTGATATACCGGTGGCTTTAACGAAACAGCAGTGTTTTATGTTCTGCAAATACCATGTTCCCTCCTCTTAATAACACTTGGAATACCTCAGCCGCTACACAGTATTCCATTAAGTTTGAAACAGTTTGTGGGTGGACATGCCATATAACTCACGATCTCCAATCTACTGACATGCCGCTCAGTGAAAGCTGCAGAACATCTGAACTAGGCTCAGTCTAGTGACCACGCAGGAGGTGAAAATAATGAAGGGAATTCAAATGTTCTGCTGGAGTTATGGGCTTTTTCCAGTCTCCATTGAAGCTGGGGCCTGAGCCAAAGTGTCTCACGGTGTAACGGTGCTCTTGTCTCTCAAATTTTAGCAGTCAATAGACCTGCCATCTGTCCAGTCTCAAAGGTGCAGAGAGACAGTGATCCAAAATAGAAGCAGTATTGGAAAAGGTCAGATGCTGAATAAAGGCATCTCTAAAATTACTCCTGGCATTGTAACGTTTCACAGTGACAGATTTAGTACAGGTCTTTAATGCCTTTCCTATACAGAGGAGGAATATGCTTTGGTCACAAATGAGGGTATTTTATTTTTACTGCTGGTAATAATAATAACATTAATGCCTGTAGCCCCTAGACAATCACATGCTCTATGTCCTTGATGCGTAAAATAATTGTAGGAAGCACTGAGAAAGTGCCTCTTAAAAAAGATTTGATCCGGAGTAGAACCGGAGCAGCAAGGCCACGAATAGCAGACGATAAATCTGCTGATGCACATTTTTCTGCATCTCTTGTATGTTTTGTGTGAAAGATTTGCAGGGGCTTGATCAGGAGCTCAGTCATTCAAAAATGAATCTATCCTAACCCCATTCACATGAAGGCACACTCAGGCTTGAAAACTCTGATCTATGGCGCTGCAGCAGGAATTGACCCTCATCGGATAAACTGCTCCAAATTGCCTCCCTGATATATTGCTAGCCCTTGTTACCGCTCTCCCCCCTGTCAATTTTCCCCATTCCCCTCAAGGTCAGCACTCTGTGATGTTGGACAAAGTAGCAGAACAGCTCTCCTGTTACTGCTCGCCTGCCTCGCGTCCAGCTCTCCAGATCTCCAGCCGCCACCCCTCTGCCCCTGTGCTCCAATCACATTTCAGATACATTAATGACTACAACCACCTTCCTGCAGCACCACAGGGGTTAGAGGGGAAAGAACATGTTGACAACATAAAATGGCACCAAATCAAGGAGATACAAGGTTTAGAAATACTATTAAACCCTAAAGACATGAAATGCATTTGATGCCTTGGAAGAAAAGATATTGGGCGCTAAAGAAGAAACAACAACAAGAAAAAAAACCCTGCTGATTGACATTTTGTCCTTTAATCCATCCACAATGGTGTACACTTTTCTAACAACAAGCTGCTGGACTGCTTCCACTACTAAGAGATTACTTAGCACTTAAAATGGTGGACATAAGACTGACTTGGCACCATCATGAACATGAGAAGCCCCTTATGAATGTTTATCACTCCTCTCATAAAGTGTCATTCCTTTGATTATGTCTTTTTCAGGGCAGAGTTGACACTGAGATGTTTTTGTTGTAACAATTAGAGGTTTCTCTGTCATTTTCATCCTTTGAAATATTCTCCTGCAAACCTTGAAGACCATCAAAGAGAGCGTATCAGTAAATTTACACCAATCGCAGCCTTATGGAGACTTCTGTCCTGATCTAAAGATCAAAGAGTGAGCGATGACGAAACAAACATGAAAAAGAAAATAGAAAAAGTGACAGGACAAGAAAAGTGAAAAGAAGTAAATATTAAGAGCGCTGGTGACATCTCAGCACTTATGTAACCAAGTATTATGACCTGCTTTACGTTAATTGACAGAAACACACTAAGTATAATGACAGAAATAAAACATGAGACACTTAAAAAAGGACTAGTTTTAAGTGATTAAAAAGTGTCCTCTTATGATGGCCACTACTGGAAGAAATTCTCATTTGGAGGTTACAACGCTTTATTTTTTTCTTGATAATAACTACCTATTAGCACTTCTAAAGCTCAGAAGTCGAACATGTTCCATCTGATGTGTGTAACATACTGCAGCTTTTTCATGTGCAGTGATGTCAATGAAGTTTAAATGCATTTTCCCTGGAAACTACTCAAAAGATGAGTTCAACACATATTACCATGTTAAACAACCTTTTGTTGTTTACACTTTGCTTTGGATTATTTAAATTTTATATAGCGTGTTTATTTGTTAGCTTTTTTTGGGGGGGGGGTGCTTGTACGTTGACTGTAAGACAAAGCAATACTAGCTGTTTCCCTTTATTTATTATATTGAATATACTGTACTATGTAAAAAATCTTGAGCCACCCCTTATTTCTTTATGTTTTGCTTCCAAGGATCCAGACTTTCTTGTAAATTTTTAAACTGGGCTTGAGCAATGGTCCTATAGTCTTTCAAAGTTTTTCTTTGGACATTGGCTGACGTTTCACTCATTTTTTGTTCAGTCCTTGTATCTGTATTTTTTTATTTATTTTTTTTATTTTGTGTGGTTACGTTAAAATAAACTGGTCAAGTTACAAACAACCGAAGACATCGTACACCTAAAAAATACTATCTACAGCCGCTGAACAGTATCTAAAAGTCATGTCCTTAAGAAATAGGAAAAAGAAATACAGCAAAGAAGTTGTCTCGTGGAAGGGTGGCTGACAGGAAGCAATTTTCAAGGAAGGGAAACAGGGAGAAAAGGCTGATGTATGCCAAATTTTGCAAGAACTGTACTGAAAATTAGCAGCAACTCGTCTTATACCCCATAAGACGAGTTGATAATTTTTTTTTAATTCTTTGTTTAAATCATCATCAATATGTACGGAAGAGTTCAGGAGCGAGGTGAGTGTCTACAATCGTCTGTAAATCACAGTGGTGGCTCTGTGGTGGTTTGGGGCTGCATTTCAAACAGTGGTGTTGGGAATTTTGTCAAAGTTGATGGAATTATGAATATGTAAAATTGCCGTCAGATTGTGATCGACCATGCAGTGCCATTTGGAAAGAGTCTGATCAACAACAGCTTCATTTTTCATCATGACAATGACTCCAAACACACTGCCAATGGAAACCGCATACCTGGAACACTATCTGTCATGGATTGGCCTCCCCAAAGCTCGGCTCTCAACATTATTGAAGCAGAGAACGGAACAAAAATCAGCCAACATCTGAAGAAGAGCTTCGAATGTCCTTCAAGAAGTCTAGAGAACTATTCCTGAAGACTACTTAAAATACAAGAATGCTTGCTTAAGAAAGTTCCGGCTGTGTTGAAGAATAAAGGTGGTCACACTGTAACAAATATTGACTTTCAAGCTCGTTAGAATCGTAGAGACTCTGTTGTTGCCTTGCATACTGTATTTCCATGGAGGTTTGTACATTTTTCAATAAACCACGGAACCTATTTCCTATTTTTCCGTTTTCAAGCAAACTGGGGGGTAGCTCAGGACTTTTGCACATTGTATATTGTTCAGACATAATACTGACATCATTCTAAAGCTTCAGTTGTGCATGGTTCGTTCTAAGTGTTTGCCAGAGAAGAAATGTTTTTTGTAAAAATCTCTAATGCAGTATTTGTTCATACTTTGAAGCAAGATGATATACAATTCTATTCTGCAGTCATAACTGACAGTTGGGACATAATGATAAATGTGCCAATTCAAATTCAACAAAGGGGCATTTTATTACTTCTGAGCACACCTTTTTGCACGCAAATGGGGGAAAATGGCTTATTTCTCAAGTTCTGTCTTTAAAATGATATACTAAGACAGAACCTGGACATGCTATTGTTCAAAGACAAACCCCAATAATTTAGCTGTAAGCAAAGCATGAACCAGGAAATAACAATCAAAAGGGACTTTGTTGTCTGTTGCAGGGGTTCTCACATCACTTCCTTAAGTGTGGCTTCATCAAACAATGGGACCCCTGCGATGAAGGAACATGCCCCACCATAGGTACTTTGTCTGTTTACACAGAAATCTACTCTGCTGAATGTTTGATCTGTGTGAAATCTCCATACATGTCAGACAAACCTATTATAACTTATAGGAAGTTTGTTTGTTTTTTTCTTTCTCTGTGCTCTTATAACCCAGTTTTCCTTTGAAATGTTTTAATTTGTGTAGCTATCTGTGTGTGCACTCTAGCAAGTCAATAAGGCATTCATGCATATGTCAACCAGCTATATTTTCTTTAGGGAATCATTTTTGTAGATACATAAACACCACATACACATAGATGTATGCATGCATTATCTGACACTGTTGCTATTCCTGGTCAAGTGCTAACAATACATCAGTGTTAATTTTATTGTTATTGTTTTAATCACTATCAATATTATGTCTGCTCTACAGATGAACTCATAGATGAACTATCAATATTTTAGGACAAAAATATATCTCGAGTTTCAAAGTATATTTTCAGCCCACAAGGACAGGATGTACTGTACAAGTACATCATGTGATCTCCCTCAGTAGCTGGACTGAAACCATAGAAAATAATTAGCCTATGAGTTCCAGTAGCTCTATAAATAATGTTTGCATTAGTGGGTTTTTCTTCAAATAGGCACTGCACGTTTTTGCACGTGGTTCAGTATTCCACTGATTAACTGCAGGTGTCAGTGACATTTTAAAAAAACTAAACTATAGCAAACCAGCAAGCATGGATGTGAACATGGGCCTTTTTTATTATTTCAATTAAAGAGAAAGGAAATCTGTGTAACACAAGACCT
The DNA here is from genome assembly GCA_015106715.1 of Bujurquina vittata. NCBI lineage: Eukaryota > Metazoa > Chordata > Actinopteri > Cichliformes > Cichlidae > Bujurquina > Bujurquina vittata. The sequence continues at coordinate 34,508 of VUQK01027701.1, read as the reverse complement.
CAAGATTTATGTTTTCCCAAAGGAATCCTTTAATTTGAAGTCAAATGCACATCTAGAATATCGAAAAAAGTATTTGTCAGATTGAAATTTAAAATGAACGTAAGAATATAGCTACCAGGACTGTGGCAGGTGTATGGAATGGTCCATGGTGGGAGGATATGATCAGACTGTTCATGTGCTTGTTTCAGCGTAACTTATAGTGAGCCAAAACTGAAGACTTAATGGCAGGAAGTATTGTATGGCCGGATATCTCTCTGCACAAAGAGTACAAAGAGTACTTGAAGAGCGCCATAGGAGAGAATATAACGTACTGTATGAGTGTGTGTGTTTGTGTTGTATGATGGGAGGGGACCTTTTGTGTGACTTTTTTTTTTTAATCTGTCAGAATCCAATTCAGACACCTAGCTTCTGATGCTTTTACCAGATCCTTTTTTTTGTGTGTCAGTCTTTGGTGTGTAATGCTATGAGCACTGTGTTCCTAAGTAACAGTATTCAAATACATACCAAAATGCCCTCTTTTTTTTAAAATACCTCCATGCAGGTTGCAGGAGCTCTGGCACAGACCTGGTTATTGGTCTGTTTGTTCGCATCAGGATGCACAGTCAGGCTTGTATTTAGCCGCACAACTCAGTATAAATGAAAAAGATTAAATCCTGTCATGATATTAATGCAGTCAGGTGTATCTAGAAAACAACTGCGTGCTTTAGCTATTGTAATCATAATCCAGGATGTGCAGCACTGAATGTAGATACAGAATATAGTTGGTTATTGAGTTGAAGGATTGCAATAAGGGTAAAACTGTTTTGGACACCAGATTTTACATTTTTACCTTAAAATTTAAACTTTTTAAGATGCAAATGTGCAATTAGAGAGCAAGTTCTGTCTCTTTATCATTGTTGTTGGTCGTAGCTGTTATTGTCCAACCTGGGGTTTTTTTTCTGATAATTGTTGCCATTCTACTGTAGGTCATGGCAACACTCCACTATATACTGGTCTGAGCAGCACAAACCAATATTTTGAATCACAAATGGAGCATACAAATATTTGTGCTTGAAATGGTTCACTGATCGAGACAAATACATAAAAATGACTCTGCTTTGCAGTTCCTTTAAGCGGTACAGATTTTTTTGGGTAAATGTTTTGATTCACTCTCAAGGCTCTGATCAGCATAATATTTGCAGCTGTTTTCAGAGCAAACAAATAAATGAAAAATAAGTTGGTAGCACAGAGGGAAGTTGGTGAGAATAAGGGACAAACAGTACTTTTGTGATTGCCAGCATATTTGGACGTGTCCTGATGTTGATGTGCTAATGTTAATGGTTAGCTAATTAGTCTGGGTTTGTCTTGAATATACACGCTAGGCTTGGAAACCCTGAGAAACAGATCACACTTTTCAGAGTTTAAAAAAAAGCATTGTATCTCAGAGTGATGAGTCTATTGCCCCAAGTCTCCAGGATCTAATAAGTGCATTATATCCTTTAGTAAGCCATTTAAGAGACTAATGTTCCCCGAACTTCTTTCCTGAACAAATGATGCATTGCCGTTGAAGCCAAAGCTGGACAGACCTTCAATCACTTTCAGCCTCAGTGTCTCAGTGACTCTTGTTCCACAGTTGAAAATGCCTGCCAAAATTATTTTTCTGACCTGGAAGGAACAGTGTAAAAGAAACAAAGTGTATAAGGACGTCGGGTGGAAGAAGGTTAGGGGGTGGAGTCTTTTTGCACATTGTGCTAGGTGAGAGCCCTCCTGTCACTGCAGCTTGTATGTGTGAGCTTATTGGCTTTTGCAACATTATGCCCTCACTCTGACCCTTATGAAAACCCCGCTTTCTTTCAGTTCAGCAAGCCAGGATTTACTCCACTTTCATCCGAAACCCGTTCCCTGGCCAAAAGGTAATTGCCACTGACTTTGACCTTTGAGTGTCAATTCTATGGGCCACAAATTACATTTGGTCCAGTAGAAACTGAATGTGGTGCACTTTTTATTTGGTTTCTGGTTACACTGCTGCCATTGATTTATTTTTTCTCTCAAAAGTAACCAACTGTATAGTACAACTTGTTCTTTTATTATGTGGAAGAACATATTTATTTTGTAGCATTTGGGTTAGATGCTGTACATTTCTGAAGGTAGGGGATACAGAAAACATTGTAGAGCAGGCAGGTTTTGGGGAATCAGTCACAGTAATGAACAAAGAACAATGCCAGCATATGTTGTCTAAGAATGTCCTTGTTCAAATGAGAACATATAGTGCTCTTACTACAGCTTATTATACTCTATAGGGCCTGTGTCTCACGTAGCTGAGCTAATCCCTTTGACAGTGAATAAGGTATTTTACAGTAGAGCTCCCTAAACCCAAGACTGACCTCGGAATTTTTTTTTCTTCCATACAGAGGGGAAGAATTATGACTTACAACAAAGCAAATCATAGAAGAATTATAAATTACATGCTTTACACATTTGATCCATCAGTCATTCCCATAAAGCAAATTAGTTTTTTGCACTGGGGATCATCTCCATCATACAGAGTAGATATATTTCTCAGAGTTGTGTCTGTTACTGCCACCGTCTTTTATCCTACACTTTCTAAAGTAGAAAATTCGATAATTATGCTAACTTTAAGCACTGGTTGGCCAAATGTGTGAATAAAGTGCTAATAACGTTATTAGAGTTTAAGCTCATCATTGATCACAGGCATTTGTGTCACACTGAATAACATCAGCTATGCATACACATCAGATTGTTACTGTATGTGGCTGATTCCAGAATGTGCTCTCATTGCTATTTAAGAGTGTAAATACACTGTACTTTACTGCTGAAATGCAAAATCTTGTTTGTTTTACACGACTGCTCTTTCCATTCTATATAATCTGCAGCCTGCTTAGTAAACACAAGCTCCTCGTCACGCTCAAAAACTTCTCTGCTTCTTACTGTTTACACAATAGGATTAGAACAATTAACTCCCAAGGCAACGACAGGTCTGACACGTAGACACAGATAACCAGATATTCTGAGATGAAATCGGAGACAGCGTGACGTCATCGTCCCTGAGCCTTTGAGTTGAGAGTTGGCTCTCCGAGAGTGATTATGCTGATAAGGGCGGCAGGTTCTGTACTTGACAGAGAATCCTATTATTTCTTCAGTGGGACTCCATAAGACAGAGATGGAGATTGTACTGTTCAGACTATCGCAGGTCACACAAAAGATACATTCAGAGCACCAAGAGAAGATCATGCTGTGGTTTAATCTGACAGGATCACTTGAATCCTTTTTGGACTGGAAGCAAAATAAAATAAAAAAAAATGCAGGTAAAAGAGGCATAAACAAACTAAAGGTCTGCAGCCATGCTGACAGCTCTGAGAGGGCTAATTTACGTGGTAACATCTATTGATGGCCATAAATGGTTGTTTTTAGCATGTTTAACCTTTCCCCGTTTGGGCTAGTATGTGGTGTTCAGTAACATTGCTCAGAAAGAACAACTAAAGCTGGGGTTAATGGAAATTTGTTGCAGATATATGGTCATAACCCAAAGTTCTCGACAAATTTTGACTTAATGGCAGTGTCATTAAGCATTAAGTTATTTAATTTCTTACAGGACCAAGAATGTATAAAAAATCTCATTCATCATTCATTAAAGAGATTTTGTGATATACCTAAAGAAAAAGGGTTTTTTTTTTAGGGGGGGGGTCTTAAATTATTAGTGCTCATATAATGGGAATAATGACTGCGTGCCAGTTTACAGTGGGATGTTTCACTGAAAAAGGAAAATTGATTTACTAAGCTTTCCAAAACACCATTGCAAGCTGTTCAAGCAATACAACGTACATGGCTAAAAATGAAAAGCATGAACTTAGATGTTAAAGAAAAAAAAATCCGCTGTTAAAAATCGTGTGTTCAGCATTTGTAGGGAACTAGCAGATTGTACAAATATGAATATTTTTGTCCCAAAATCCATTTCTAGTCCTCACACTCTGCTCTTGTGAATAAAGACCAGCCCAGGAGAAAACACTGAATAGTAGGTGTTGCGCAATTGCATCCTCTGTTTGAAAGGCAATAAAAAAGAAGCATTGGAGTATGAAAAATGAGGTGAACTACATAAAACAAGTTAACAATAAGAAATAATGTTTCAAAGGTGTCAAGAATTTGAAGTCCCTATGCAAGCGCATGCTGTTTCAGTAACCCAGTGTACCCAGGCCTTTCCTGCCCCAAGCCCTGATACAGACTTATAAATAGTCCCTCAGGGAATTTGGGAGTAAGCCTGACACAAAAGTCTTTCTTTCAGGTGTTTGAATAAACAATGTCTGTCATGTTTGTAAAATGTATTTCCTATAAAATTCAAGTGAATGGCACTGATAAGAGCATCTTATCTTCTAGAGCACAGACATTATTATATCCTCTTGGACCACATACAGTCATACGTACTATAGTGCTGTGCAGTGCCTTATTCTGGCCTTGTGTCAGCTCAGCACATGACATAGGGGTGGAGAAAGCAGTGTAGGGGCATGGCACTAAGTGTTTCACAGCCAATAAGACCTTGACTGGCTTCACCATTTTGCGCTGTTGTGTCCAGATTGTCCAGCTGTTTGATCTGGGCACTGAATGAACTCAACGTTACTTTATTCAGAGGAAACAGTGACACTGAAGTGCCACTAGCAACCTTTAGGCTATTTATGAAGCAAACGTGGTGATTTTTTTTTTAATTATATTCAAAGCCACTCAGTCCTATTCAGTTATGTCTGCACTGTGCTAACCTGCCTCAGAGACTTTATCTGCAGAGCTCATCTGTTCTCGTTCAAGAGCTCCTGCTAAGGTAAGATCCTTGACACACTTTTAATATTTGCCAGACATCACTTTTAAAATAATTACTTGAAGTAGAAGTCTATTTCCAATTGGATATTCATAAAAATGTATTGCTTTGTCAGTTATAACAATACTTCTACGTGAGAGTGCAATTTCCCTGAGCAAATATTTAACACGTTATTCTCATCTATAATTAAACAGACAAATTAATTTAGGTCTAAAAGTGAACTACAAAGCTGGGGTCAGAGGAGGCCCGAAGCATGGCTGCAGGGAGAAGGAATGAAAAGTATTCTGTTAAAAAGCACCATTTGCCACAAATTAAAAATTTTGTGTTATTCCAGCCTTATTAAATATACTTTAATTATTATTCACATTATTCCTGTTTTGACAGTTTAATTCAAGCAACATATTTTTCACAAAGGCTTGAGGGGTACACTGAATGAGCCCACTCTGCTTTGTGCTGGTATGCGTGCTGTCAAGTGGCACTTTCAGGCCGCCCACTTTGGCTGCTTTATTTAGACCTTTACAGTGTGAGGGGAGTCGGTTTTCACGTCTCTGCCCATTTGTCTACTTCTACCTGGCTTAAATTAATTGACTCTGCAGTTTTTACTGAATTGTTTGATACTTTGCTCTTGATTTTAGAGCCAAGCAATCAATCCTTTGTATGAACTTATCTGCTGTATTCATTATTTCTGCAGGTTTGCTATTCTATCTGGGGGTCCTGTCTGTCCTAACTTGTTCCTCCATTCATCATTTAATGTCAACTACAGAATTTATATTCTTTAAAAATACAGATAGCATTTTCTCTGTTGCTAGTAGAGAATATTTCCCCAGCATATTCTGCTGTCTGTCTGGTGGATGTGGGATGTACATATTGCCACACAGTAAAATTCTGTTGTCTTGTAATTTAGTTGTAGTTTAGTTTCCAAAGTGGGAAAGGTGGCAGTGGTGTGGGGAAAGCCAGAAAAGGCAAGAAAAATCACCTCTTCATTCTATAAAAGGATAAAATGTTTTAAACTGTTAGACTTAACTTACACAAACTCACATTTTATTGTTACTTGTATCATATTAAACAACATTGATTTTAAATGTAGCTTTTGCTAAAAAAATATGCTAATTAGATATGTGATAGCCCAACCTTAGATCCTTGTGTTTTATAAGATTGCTGTATTGTGGCCACTTTACAGAGAAATCTGTATGCTGTCATAATGTTATTGGCAAAACATGATGCTTAACTTCGATATGAAGCCAACCAATGAACGAGTAACATCAGAAAACATAAAACTTTCTAAGGATGTGAAAGCATGCATAATAATTGTGGAGGTACTGTAACAGAATAAAGAAGAAGATAGGTAGCGCCTGTATAACGGCTGCATGACCTCAGTCACCTGTCTCCTCGGATGGGATGGAACATACTTTTGGTTGTATACTTGTGTACAATGATAATAAAGTTTAATCTAATCTAATCTAACAATATCAAAATATATATATATATATTTATTGTAAAACTTTCTGATTCTGATTCTAAGTACTTAATTAATACAGTTACTTTCTCTAATGCTTTCTCTAATGCTGCCTAATGCTACCTGGAGACACCTTAGCACTGACTTTTGACCCTTCTGTTTCAGTTACATGCTCTGCTGTGTCTAGTACATTTGAACCAGTGAAAAGGGAGGGACACTGGTTTCTAACTGGTTTCTAACGTGAAGCCCTCAGCCTGTCGCACTGATAATGTCCCGAATCGCTTTTTCAGGGACGTTTGGGGAACCATCGGGTTTGATATTCAATGATATTCAATCATAAACAGTAGGTAGCCTTGTCTTTGGTGGTGTTCTTTTGTATTCTATGCAAGTATGTGGTGCAGCCTTTGATTAAAAAACAAATCTTGACACAGTTCTTTCCAATTTTCGCCCAAGCTCTAAGCTCCCTTTTATTTCAAAGATTTTAGAGAAGGTGGTTTTTCTTCAACGTCGACCTTTTTTTAGACATGCATGGGATTCTGGAGGTGTTCCAGTCAGGTTTAAGGCATTACTGAATCAGCTCTCTTGAGAATTTTTAATGATGTTTTATTAGTCACTGACTCTGGGGATTTTGTTATTTTAATGCTTTTAGCTGCCTTTGATTCTGTCAACCACATTATTCTCATTTCTCACCTTGAGCACTGTGTGGGGGTAAAAGGCATAGATTTGGAGTGGTTTAGGTCATACTTGTCAGAGAGAAGCTTCAGAGTCAGTTTTGGCAGCCCAACTTCTTTCTCTGCACCACTCCTATGTGGAGTTCTACTGGGCTCTGTTCTGGGGTGATTCTCTTCTCTTTACAGTATATTTACAATATATTTACTTCCCCTAGGATCATTTCTGAAAAGATATGGTATCTTCTTCCACTTTTATGCTGATGATTCCCAAATCTATCTGTCCCTGAAAGGAAATTATGGCAGTTCATTAAAGTGTTCCTAGAATATTTCAATGACATTAAAACGTGGATGGCTTTAAATGTAAAAAATTTTAATGAGAGTAAAACTGAGGTCATGATACTTAGACCTAGTAGTTCTAGCAATGCTACAAAACTGGACCAGGGCCCACTGGATATTTATGTTAACCCCATTGTAAATAACCCTGGTGTGAAAATAGCCTGTGATTTAAAACTGGAGAAAAACTCTGTCATGAAATCAGGTTTTTATCAGCTCAGGCTTCTTTCTAAGGTCAAACTCTTCTTATTGTTTAATATTTTGAGAGAGTTATTCATGCAGGAGAAGTTCGCGCTTATTTCAACTCAACTTGACTATTGTAGCGCCATTTTCTTTGGCATAATTCAGACCTCCCTTTCACGCCTTCAATTGGTCCAAAATGCAGTTGGTCACCTTCTTACCAGCTACTCCTCAGTATTCCAAAAATTAGACTTAAGAAGGGAGGGGAATAAACTTTTTCAGGCATGGAATGAGTGGAATATGCCTTAAAACAAATTTTTATTCTTTTATTAGACATATTCATTGACGTTTACGTGTTTGTGTGTGTGTGTGTGTGTGTGTGTGTGTTTGTGTGTGTGTGTGCGCGCGCGCGCGTGTGTTTGTGTGTGTGTGTGTGTGTGTGTGTGTTTGCGTGTGTGTGTGTGTGTGCGTGTGTGTGTGTACGCGCATATGGTGTATCTATTTTATTGTGTTATCTTTTTTTCTTGTTTCGCACTTTGCTCAACC